>SNQJ01S0059015.1:0-31415 GCA_010110895.2 Picea sitchensis
CTAACAAAGCAAAAAATCAGGAAAGTTTCCGCCGGGACACAAGGCTTTTTGTCAGTTAACTGGAACTCCGAGCCATGCATGGCCGAGAGTTCGCCAAAAACCCTAGCTCCTTCTAGCCTATAAAAGGAGGGGTAGGGGTACTACTCAAAGGAGGAAAATCATAGCAAAGAAACTCTGCCAAATTGCCAAGCTAGTTTTGTCCCAACCCTATAGCCTTGCCTCAAGCTTTAGGAGAAACTCAAGAAGAAGCAGTTGGAGGACAAAAGGAAGAGGACGAGCCCAGGATCAGGATCGTGGAACGATGACCAGCCTCAGAAATCATTGTAAGTTGGTTCATATTGAAGTTAATGAAAAGATACTTTTCCCGTCCCGAATACATGAGTCTCATCTATGTTATTTGATTTGTGTTTTATCTCTAACCCCCTAGTAGATCAGTAACATGCATGCATAGTATTGTCTTGATTGCAGGAAGCTTTGTGGAAGGAGCAGCAGTAGCAAGGAGACAACAACTCAACGGAGGATCTACTTCAACCGTCGGAAAAAGGTTGGTTTATTCTTTCCGTGTTTGCCTGAGAAAAGGGATTGAGATTTTGGGTAGAAGGTCAAAAGTTAAATCTTAAGGGTCATGATCTGCGTATAAGTTTAGAGCCCTAGCTTATTAGTCCGTAGGGTAGAATACCCCACAACAGAGCTACAATATGGCAACCATATGGCAATCATTTGTAGGATACAGTTTTCATGATAAACATTGTCATGTTTTGTAAATTTATGATGTAATTATTAGCTTCCAGTTTCATAATTGAACTCTTTCATGTAATAGACTTATAAATACAATTTCGAAATAGAAAACTGGGGGGCCCTTTTTGGTCGACTGGAGACCTTTTGGGAACTGAGTGAGCTATGGTGTAATATTTTCAAGATCAACCAGTAAAAGAGAAGTGCATTTATAGGATTATTGTGTAAGAGCATTGGTGGTGTGTTCCTTTTCTGTTTTCAGTTATCATTTTTCTATCATTCACGCATTTTCATTTCTTATTATTGAAAGAAAGTAATGGAGAAGAATTTATGTATGCATACTCTTTGTTCAATTTTTCAATAATCTATATGTTATTCATCTGAAGCTTTACAAAGGAATTCTTAATTGCTCCTCTGTTGTGAGCCTGATTTTGTAGAGCTAGAATCAAGGATCAGCCTTGATGAAGAAATTGAAGAGGTTATCCAGGATCATCTTGTCATTGAGAGCATAAAAGGTCTATCAATAAATTATGAATTTATCGATCCTGTAGCTGATTATATGAAGAATTTTTCCAGTGCCATTGTACACATCCATCTACAATTGCCATTACATTGCACACCTTGGGTTTTCTGGACAAAAAATCAAGTTGTTTCTCTAATGTTTTTAGTAAACAGTCAAGAAGTTAATGTATATAAATAGTTGCTTGACTAGTTGCACTGGAATTATTGTATTTTTTAGAACAACAAAATCATCAATAGATTAGAGTAGGTAGGAGTGTGCCAATAAGCTCAACAGGATGAGCACTTTTTCTTTTTCATCTCTTCATAGTTTTATTTTTAGTTTACAGTTTGGGGACAGCCCAATGATCAGCTGGTCTGTTAAATTCAGAGTTCTATTGATTCTTGACACCTCCCAAGGAGCTGCCATCCCCAGGTGGAGCCTATGTTAAGACCCTATAATAGTGAAATCAATACTCTGATTGATATCTATGAATTTAAGGCATAAAGCATATTTCTCATAACACTATTGCTCATAACGCATAGTGAAGGTGGCAGAAAGTGCTAGACTCTGACCAAGCATAAGCCAAGAACCTTGCACGCAAACTTCAAAGCATGTTAAAATTCCGGTGCATTTTAGGCAAGAAGTTATGAATAGTTGGTTTGTATGGCAAAAAGTGATACACGGCTAAGTTTTTGGTTTTGTTTTTAACCTAAACTTTGAATTTGTTAGTCTAATTTGGCCTTTTCAAGTCAAAATTGGTGTTCTCAGCCTTATCACAGGTTTTGGTTTGGTTCTCAGCCTTATCACAGGGTTTGGTTTGGTTTTATTTAAACAAAATTGGTTCTCAGCCTTATCACTGGTTTTGGTTTGGTTCTCAACCTTATCACTGGTTTTGGTTTGGTTTTATTTAAAAAAAATTGTTGGCCCAAGGCCAAGCTCAACACCAAGAGTTTTTCTTCATATCTTGAGCCACGCATCTGCGTCAACAACAACACAAGTCATTTACAAAACCAACAACAAACAAGCCCGCTTCGAACATAAGGAATAGCCTTGGGCTCACATCATCAATTATATATTGTAATCGTGTGTATATTTAAACTCTGAAGTATTCTCTTCCTTCGCCAATGTGGGACTAATCTCCAAGATATAAAAAATATATAAAATGCAACTTCTAAACCCTATACTAGGTGCCTAAACCAGATTCAAGGTGTCAAATGCATGGAAAGCACACATGCATAAAGGGTAATTAGGTGCCAAGGTGAATGTACATGTGTCCAAAAGATGTGATCTTGTTGCTGTTAGTTATGAAACTCAGGCCGCATATGCCCATGACAGGAAATCAAAGAAATATGGCTCTGAAATGCCATTTGTCCAAATGTATGTCCGCCAAGAAGCTCGTTGTCATCAATAGAAGTTGTTGTTTCATGATCTTTGATTATCTGCTCGATCTGGCAAGATGCCATCGTAATGAAGGAATATATGTGAGCATGCTCTGAAATCATCAAAAATCATTCGAAGAGTGCGCAGATGGGAAACTCAGCGTGGCGTTGTTATGAGTTTTCATATTCAATACTCTTCACCTTCGCATGTTCTATCACGTACTGCATATACTCGGTTGGAAGTAGCAATAAGTGCATCAGGGCCTGGATATTGTTGGGGAACTATTCCCAGTCTCTGTGTTTTGTTAATTTCAAAATCCATGCTTCCATTCTTGCCAGGTGCCAAGAGTTGATGCGCAGGTGTAACATCGAGCTATAATCTCTCCTGATCACTATTTGCAGTCGAGCTTCACAATATCCAAATCAATCCGAAAATAAAAGGAAGGAGCCGATGAAGAGGTTCTTGCAGTTTTAGAACTATATCGCAAAATATATGAAGAATTTATGGTAGTTCCTGTTATTAAAAAATGAAGAGGAAAAGTTTGTTGGTCGCTTTTACACAACTACTGTAGGGGAATTTATTCCCAACACAGGACGTGGTATATGGGCTGTTACTTCGCATTGTTTTGGACAAATCTTTGCAAAGATGTTTGAGATTATTTTTGCGAATTGAGAGAGGAGATTCCAGGCATTTCTTATGCTCTGTTTAAGACCACAAATGTTGTTAAAATTCCCATAACGAAGAATCACTTCAAGCTAAGAGATCGGGATCTTAGATTATGTAAGGCATGACCTGGTTCACCTCAAGGATCACATGCAGTTTCCTCTCCAGGGTCATGGTCTAAAATGAACCCAATAACTGATAGGCCAAATGGAAAACGTCCTGCTGGGCCAGGACTATCAAACTTTTCAACAAAAATAAGTCAAGAATTTCTCCTTCATATCAAGGGCACATCATCTTGTCATGGAGGATTAAATTGGTGTCAGGAGGAAAATCTGGTTATAGTCTTTAGTGCTTCAAACTACTACTACTGATGTGGGAACATGGCAGCCATCATAGAGGTTACAGGTCCTCCTTTGCACTGTCAGATGTGTTGTGTTGAAAGAGGGAAAAAGATAAAAACATACAGTCACAGTTTCCTCAAATATTGGATCTTCAACAAACTTATGCCTTCAAATATGTCCAGTTGTGCCTTTAAAAGTCAGAAGATTCAGTTTTCAAGGAAAAATTGGTTATAATAGACAGATATATCTAATATTTAGTGGAAGAAATTTTACTCTATCCTAAATCCATTCGAAGACATAATTGGCAATCAAAGGAAGTAATTTCAGGTATCAGATTCGTAGGGTACTTAGCACAAGGAAAGGGGGCAACTCGGGCTGCAAACCAAGAAGTAGTTGAACACTCAAAGGGTATCCAACTCATAAATTAGAAGAAACAATATCGAGAGGATATTGCAAAAGAATTACAACATTCAGTGAAGTCTTTTTCAGCATTTCGAGGCAGAAAGTTAGGCAGTCAAGGGCATGTTGCAGTAATTCAATAAATGAAGATCATATCCAGATCCTCATATCAACCAATTATCCAGCCTTTCTAGGCACAGATCATCACTTTGAATAATATTCTGGCATATCAACTAGTTATAGTTGGCTCTATAGAAAATCATATCCCCAGATTGAGTAATAAGGATCAGGTTCTCTAGCATATTTATGATTGCATCAAGATATTATTGGCTCGAAATCCACCAGGTTCCAAGTCAATGATGAAACTAGCAAGAGGAGAGAAGATCGGCATATCAAATCAAGCTGTAAGGTACTTTGTGGAGCATCAGTCATAGATATCAAGGAGGAGCTACAATATGGCAACCATATGGCAATCGTTTGCGGGAGACAGTTTTCATGATAAACATTGTCATGTTTTGTAAATTTATGATGTAATTATTAGCTGCCAGTTTCATAATTGAACTCTTTCATCTAATAGACTTATAAATACAGTTTTGAAATAGAAAATGGAGGGGGGAGGGGGGCCGGGAATTTTTGGTTGACTGGAGACCTTTTGGGAGCCGAGTGAGCTATGGTGTAATATTTTCAAGATCAACCAGTGATAGAGAAGTGCATTTACATGATTCTTGTGTAGGAGCGTTGGTGGTGTGTTCCTTTTTTGTTTTCAATTATCTTTTTGCTATCATTCACGCATTTTCATTTCTTATTATTGAAAGAAAGTAATGGAGAAGAATTTATGTATGCATACTCTTTGTCCAATTTTTCAATAATCTATATGTTATTCATATGAATCTTTACAAAGAAATTCATAATTGCTCCTCTGTTCAATGGATCTCTCCCTTTTCAACCCATTCATCTGCACTAAATCTAAGACGATCCAACAGTTTTTACTATCCTTCCCTGTGGAGACATTTACCTCTAGATCTGAGTTGATCCTTACCTTATAAATAGACCCCATACCCAATGGTGATCTGAGAAACTTATCAACTAAACCCTCATCTAAATATTTCAAAAACCCAAACCCCATACCTTCATATCTTGACTAACATCTATCCCATACAAACAAAGTTAAATCTAATAGAGAGAGCCCTCTCTGAGTCTTGGATGGCTAGATCTAGGACTCCAAGTGGTTTTATGTTGCCTCTGTGACTGCCTTCGCAGCCTTGGGAAAATTACAGAGTGTTAAGACCTCATGTGTCCATTTTGTTTGTGCCATCGTCCCTTCCCATCTCCATAATTCATCTTTATTTTCGTCTTGTTGAATTCATTGCTCCAAGAGATCAATAGAGGCTTTGATCATGCATACTAGTTGTTGTGTCAGAAAGTGAGCTAGCTCACTGGATGTGAGTATAGATTCTAGAGGGAGTAAGCCCAGTGTCCATAGACTATTTTGAAGGTGTACCTACCTCTTCTTCTCCTGGGGATGGTCCCCTCAACTGCTGATCCAATTTGTATTTTAGGACCATCAGAAGTAAAGGGATAAATTATGTCTTCGACAGCAAGAGCTGTAACATTTCCTAGCATTGTTGTGGATCTTAGAGTACCGGATCTAACTTCTCTTTCAATGACATGGTGCTTTGTCCTGAACGAGTCTCTTGCAGTTCTTGAGATTCCAACTCTTGTTGAGTTGTTGTCCCTATTATGAGTGGAAATTCTAGAGTTTGGGTGAGTTTTGGAATCGTTGGTTCTTGGCTCTTCATAGAGGGAAGAGTGACCAAAGTGGACACAACTAGAACATTTGACTGGATTGTCGTGGTAGTAGATGATAGGATAAGATCTCCAAAGTTCCTAAGGTTCTCTGGGATATCAAGTTGCATCGGTTTTGGTGAGTTGCATGGTGGTGGGACTGTGGTATCCTTGGGTGGTGGTGGTGGGGATCGATCTACAATTATAGTGGAATAGTGTTGGCCCTCAACCAAGTTTTGGAGAACCTTGGTCATTTTTGACCATTGTTGGGACTTCGACAGGCTGGTCGGAGACGAAGCACCATGCGAAGCAAAGATCGTGGGATCTTGCACCCTTTTGTGGGATTTTTGGTTTAGGGTTTCTGTAACAGGTATGGGATGTTGTCCGATGGGTTTACCCATGTTTAGGCCCATTTTGTAATGTATAAATAGATAGCTAGGTGATGTAAGTAAAGGATGCAAAGTGATAAGTGCTAAGAATCAGATCTAAGTTGGATTTGTGCAAGATATGTAAAGGTTGTTAAGTGTGAATAGTTGTGAAGGCTTCATGCATACTATGTGTTGAGAACTTGCAAAGCTAAGTGCAAGTCATTGTAAGAAGGCTCTGTGTTGTGCCAAATTTGGGGAAGGAGGATCTAGCGAAGTGTGCGCAGATCTCTTGTCCTATGCGGAGTTGGATTTGAGGCTCTGTACCTGTAAGAAGATTAAAAAAAGATAATAAAGAAGACGAAGAGTTGGTGGACGTAGCCCCACGTTGGGGGTGAACCACACATATCCTGTGTTGTGAATGATTTGTGTGATTGATGTGATTTATGCTTAGTACTGTAATATTTCTATATGTTATATGCATCTGAGGTTGTAGCTTAGTGCTTAATATCATGAATGAATACCAGATCTACTTTGATACTATGTGTTGAATGGTTAGATGTGCTTAGATCTTGTTGAATACTATGTTGTTCTGTAATTAGGGTTTTTACCTGTGATGTGAGTAAAGGGGTTAAAGACTAATGAATGATAAGTGCTAAGTTCTCTGTTAAGTATTGTGATGATAGATCTGTGTCCCAGCTAGGTTTTAGAAACTTGAGTCCTGCAACCCCCCTGCCTCTACCTTGGGTGAGACTTCATCTCCTTCATAGGTGTTTCCGAAAGGGGTGGTATTTAGGGTTTTGTTGGTGCATTGTGAAAGTGTTGAACCCTGGGTCTTCCCCTGTGCCAACAAATGATTTCATTTTCGGGACCTGAAACTATGATTGATGGGAACTGAAGAAAAGAGAAATATATGTGAGTAGATCTGTTTCTCTAGTGCGTAGTATTCTACTTGACTTGCGAAGCTTTGTGCTAAGAAGAGAAGTCGGATCTGAAGAAAAGAGGTAAGATCTTAAAGCTTTGTTCTCTGATAAAGGTAAGATAAGTGGAAATCTTTGTTTCAAAAGAATGGATCTAGGTATGTTTGATAGATTTTTTCCTAATCTGAAAACTAAGGCACAACTAGAAGAAAGAAGATTTGATATCAATAGATCTGATAAAGTTAGTGAAAGATATGTTATTCCTATGCATAGAAATATTTTTTAGACTAATAAGTGGATGCAGGATCCTAGAAAGAATTTTTTGCAGGTCCATCACTATGATCCCAATGCGAAGTAAAGTAAAGATTAGGAATCGTTTAAGAGAAAGAGAGTATTGACTCTTTGTTATAGTTGTAGAAGATTGGGACATCTTGCTAAGGAATTCCCTGGTAGAGGTCCTATTTGTGTTTGTTGTAAATCTATTGGACATGAAGTTTTGGATTTCCCTAGAATGAATGATGAAGTTGAAAAGATGAACATGAGACAAGAAAACCATGAGGAAGGTCAAGAGACTAAGAATATACTAGAGAACCAGAAAGAATCAGAGGCTATATTATTGCAAATGCAAGAAACACTGAATGATCACAGAAACATTAGTTTACCAAAGATCTTAAAAGAGAAGCAGCGCATAGAAACAAGAATAGGAGACTTCAACATAGACTGTGTATTGGATGCAAAAATACAGGTGAACATTATGCTAGAAAGAACTTGGGAAATTTTGGGAAAGCCTGATATGATTCCTTCATTGGAAGGAATAGGATTTTTTAAAGGAAAGATGATAACCCTATGTGGAATACTTACTCATGTATCTATGAGTGCTCATGGAACATCGACAGAAGAAGAATTATAGGTCATTAAGTTTGTTGAGAACAACGCTCCTTTTTCACTTTTGTTAGGAAGGACTTGGATTGAGAGAGATCAAATCCAAAGGAAAGAAGAAGAGGAAGCTATAGAATAGAAAAAGCAAGAATTAAGGGATTTCATGGCTAGGAGAATATCATGCTTAATCAAAGAACATGAGGACAAGTCGAAGCAACTGAGGGCTAGAGATCTGGCTATTGAATTTGAAAGAATGCAAGAAGGCTTAAAGAACTTATCCATGCAAGAGGGAAGAACATCTACTCCAGAAACAGAAAGAGAAGAAGTATTACCCTAGAACCATGTGAAAGACCCTCAACAGTGCAAATTTACTATGCTAAGAAAAGATAAGAACAAGAATGGAAAGAGGAATCCAGAGATGCAAATCACAGGAAAGAAAGAAATAAATCTTAGTAAGAAGAAAGCAAAGATAGAAAAATTACAAGAGGTTCCAGAGAGGACTTCGTAGAAGGAAGGCTTGCACAACTTGAACCTTGCTGGAATAGAAGAACAACTCAAACTGGAACTTTTCCACGACGAAGCAATATGACCATTGGAGGTGTCTCAACCATTAGAACGATGCTCCAGAATGGCTAGAAACATAGTTATTTTCAGAGAGATCGCCATTGGACCATTGTGACTGTGCCATAACGAATGGATTGAGGCATTCCTTCCCATTGGAGGAATCCATTATGATGTTATCTATTTAACCCGTCGAATGTCTTACCGGGGACACTTTTGCAAATTTTGATTATCTAAGCCCAGAGAGAACTAATTGCTTTCGCACAGTGCTTTTTGAGACCTCTCCACCCGTTCTGCTTACTTTGAGTTTTTTTCCACCCACCTGAGCTATCTGATATTGAACGTGTATTTTGAACGACCTTAGCACAGTAGATAAGTCTGTTGAGGAAATCCTAATAGACCTTATGGTTGAGAAGGTCATGTCCATAGAAGCACGGGCCTCATCGACGAGAGAATTGTAGGAATCCCTGTCAACTACATGTCGATTTGGGCCATCCTGAACTACAACAGAGAAAAGAAGTAAACGTCGCGATGACTTGGAGAATGAAAAGATCATCCCATTGGTCCTGCCCAACTATATCCTGCCTCTGGCTGGAACAGTTGGTCATCACAACATCCCAAGAGATTTCGACTATACACTGATCACTGCGTACCTCCCGAAGGTGATATGCACAGTTGGATCGCAGTTGGGATAGATTCTAACACTTAAGATCTATGATTTCAACTTAGGATACGGAAAGAATTATTGAATGATCATGCCACATAAGTATTTGAAAAATACAATGGGGAAGAAGTCGAAGATAGTCCCCTAGTCATGGACCATGGACATTGCGAGATCAAAAATCCTTAATGTGATGAAAATACCGCACTTCAGGAAAGATCAAGAGGTTAACACATGCGTTAAACTCCTTCTGTTGTGCTTCCATGGCAGGTACCTATGGTTGGATATGCCCATCACTGTAGACCCAACGCTGATCCACCGAATCACTGGATTGAGCATGCAGGGACCAAACCCTTAGGATTTCTACCTAGGGAAGGCTGCAAACCGTGCCCTGGTGCAACAAATAAAAGAAACCTATGGCGATGTAGAGAAAGTGAAGTGGGGCTACAAGGTAGCCTCCATCCAAAATGGCACAGTGTGCCTAGCTTGTCAGCTGATAGCAGGGAAAATCATCAGGAAGAATAGCACAACACAGGTCACGCGGTTTATCGTCGACCTCACAGGAAAATACGTTGAAGGAATGAAGATGAACTGGGTGAGCTACCTCGTCAACCAGTTGGAGCTAGATTGTTGTGAATCACAAGACCAGGGCTACGAGTTTCACTTCAGTTGGTTTTTGATTCTTGTTGCCTTTGTCACTTGGGAGATGCCAAAAGGAGCGATTTTCCTGGAAGTAGAGTCGTCTGAACCATTGGCCATGAGGTTCACTACCCTCTGGTATTCGAGCGACATGGTGAAGCATCAATGGCAGTCAAATGTGGTGTTCCACACCTATTACTTGCAGCTGAAGAGGGCCATTGAATCCTTCCCTCGCATGACATTGAATATACTTCATAGATTCAGGCCAATAGCGAAGTTCCGTGCAGACGAGCACTTCATTTACATCATTGTGTGCGGTGAAGAACACAAGGAAGATATCCAATCCTATTACAAACTCATCGAGGAAGATATGGAGGAAATAACCAAGGAATGTCCTATATAATTCCTTATACCAGTTGAACAGACATAACTCTTCAACCCTGACCTCATCGGAAGTCCTGTAGTCACCGAGGAAGATTATGATGGACCCAATAGTAGCAATAAGAAAAAGAAGGAAGAGGTACATGAAATGCACAACACATCAGAGGAGACTACACTAGATTCACCTGAAGGGGGAGGAGGTGATGAAGTAGACGAAGAAGAGGATGAAGGGGAAGAAGAAAAGAAAGAACAGGGCAAAGTGACACTGCCTAAAGATCCCCTTATGGAGACATAGACATCCAAGAAAAGAAAGGTTTCTCCAAAGAAACCCTCAGTGCGGAAGAAGTCACGAGCCACTAAGTCTCAATTACAGACTATACTTATGGTGGATGATATATACCTCATCATCATAGCTGTATCAGATACTTCCGAGGACATTTTGCAGTGAAGTGAATCCAAACAAGAGACAATGTATGACAGGATCGAGGCAGAGCTCAAAGGGGTACAAAAGGCTCTCTATTCGAGCTACGCAATTTCCACTATGTCGTTGTCATCAGGGGGCATAGAAGTAGGAGATGAGCCTGCCCAACTACGAAGAATAGCAGATGCGACATAGGTTCACCTTCGTCGGGTCCAGGAAGAAAAAGAGCAGGACACAAAAGCATTGAAGCAAGAAAAAGAGGAAGCCCTAGAGCAACGTCGGGTTGCACAACAAGAAAAAGATGACCTCCAGATTAAGTTTGTAGAGGATAGAGTGCATATCCAAAAGGAAAGGTAAAAGTTTCTCGTAGAGCAGATTGGAGTTAAAGAAGCAGTCACTAGAGAACTTCGCTCTGTGTCGGGCCTAACACAGATGGAAGAGGAAACAACTGAGAGCCAAGTGGGGAAGCTCGATGAATCCATTCATTAGATTCAATCAAGAGTCACAGAACTTGAATTGCAAGCAGTGCTGAGCACTCCACAGGAAGTGTGAGATCAGAGGGAATAAATTGCCTGGAGCACAGTCGAAAGAATCAAGGAATAGTTGTTAGAATGCAAGAAACTTAGTAACCAAAGTGTGCAGACCTATGAGCGCGTTGTAGAGGACCCAGAACTAAGAACATTAGAAGGATAGCGTCAGGAAGCAAAGAAACAATCATCAACAATACAAGCACTATTGAAACTGCTTTCAGTAGTTGAGAAGATGAAAAGGTCACAAGAATAGTGTGCAGTTCAACAATAGGTCCATGCCATCCAGAGTAAAGTCATGGAAGTGATCCAGAGACTCCAACCAGTACAGGACAAAGACTTTACACTTTTTGAGGAGATTGAGGGACAAGGTGGATAGCTGGAACAAGTAGTCACCACAGTGGAACAGTGATTGGAAGGACCTGTCACCGAGAAAGTCATTCAGGAGTTTGTTGAGAAGGAGGCTCTGGTGAAGTAGAAAGTCGAGGCATCTCAAGCCAAGATTGAGGCCTTTGAAGAAGAGTTTCTCAGATCAGAGTGACTCAGGATGAGTCACAGGTAATTTTTGGGGGCCTGTTGAACCTCGACCAAGTTTTGGAGAACCTTGGTCATGTTTGACCATTTTTGGGACTTCGACAGGTTGGTCGAAAACAAAGCGCCATGTGAAGTGAAGATTGTGGGATCTCGCCCCCTTTTGCGAGATTTTTGGTTTAGGGTTATGTAACAAGTATGGGATGTAGGCCTATGGGTTTACCCATGTTTAGGCCCCTTTTGCAATGTATAAATAGATAGCTAGGTGATGTAAGTAAAGCATGAAAAATGTTAAGTTCTAAGAATCAAATCTAATTTGGCTAAGAATCAGATCTAAGTTGGATTTGTGCAAGATATGTAAAGGTTGCTAAGTGAGAATAGTTGTGAAGGCTTCATGCATACTATGTGTTGAGAACTTGCATAGCTAAGTGCAAGTGATTGTAAGAAGGATTTGTGTTGTGCCAAACTTGGGGAAGGAGGATCTAGCGAAGTCCGTGCAGATCTCCTGTCCTATGCGGAGTTGGCTTTGAGGCTCTGTGCATGTAAGAATATTGAAAGAAGATAATAAAGAAGAAGAGTTGGTAGATGTAGCCCCACGTTGGGGGTGAACCACGTATATCCTGTGTTGTGATTGCTTTGTGTGATTGATGTGATTTATGCTTAGTGTTGTAATATTTTTGTATGTTAGATTGTTGTGAGTGGGAAATCCCCCTACGGACTAGAATTAAGGGTTTAGTAATGCATGCATAAAATGACCTTCAAAAGCCTCCTACTTCATCGATTATCCTGACATAAAACCCACATTCATGCATGCAACACAAGGGCAAAAGGATCTGGTAACTCTACCTTAAATTCCACATTTGATGTTGATCCTTTAGCATTTGATTGCTCCTTGACTGCAAGTCTCCTCCCAAAGATAACCTACATTCACAAACAAACAAGTAAAGAACTACAAACATGCATCTCATATATAAATTAGTAGGTTAGAGGTTTTAATAAAAGATAATCAAAACTGAATATTAAACACCTCATATAGCGGGATGGGTAAAGTACTTCTTTCTTATTAACCTCACCAGATTAACTTACAATGGTGAAATCGGCCACTGCTCCATGAATCTGGTCCTGGGCTCTTCTTCAACTATGCACCAAATGCTAACACACCCGCTTCTCTTCTTCAGTGAAATCACAAAATGGTTGTAGAATCTTGGGGCAAGGGGAATACAAAAAAGGGAAGAGTTTCTTTGCTATTATTTTTCCTCCTTCAAATGGTACCCCTACCCCTTCTTTTATAGGCTAAAAGGGGCTAGGTATTTGGTTGAATGGCCAGTTGTAGCTGGTCAACCAATTTTAGGAAACACACCCAGAAATTTGTATTTCGTATGCAACTTTCTATTTTTCGTGCTTTTGTAAGTATGTGCGGGTTGTAGTGGGTTAGATAGCATATACACATGGGCAGTAGTGGTGCAGGGCATGTATGCCTCCAAAAGGATGATTTTTGGAAGATCTATTCAAAGGTGGCTTGGCCAAAATGGTAAGTGAGATGGCCTGATGCCAGGTATGCATATCTGGTACAAATTAGGGTTATAACAAATGACCCCTAATGTGTGAGGTCAGAAGAGCATCTAATGGCCGAAATACATTACCAATATTCACCAACGTATGAAGCGACTGAGCCCAGGGACCAGAGTTTGGGAGGTGCCATCAACAAAATAACAATTGTCTCACCGAGGCGAGAATACCCATGCTTGCGATGAAGTAAAACCATGGTCGCTAATCAAATACACTGCAGATCCATGTCATATAACTATATAAAGTGTAGCCGCAAACAATACACAACTGATCTACATCTTGAAATCAAAAAGATATACATGTATAGTATCCATATTCAAGAATCTAATGATGCCTGATGGCTAGAGATGAGGCCTTCAGATCTTCGACAACAACTTCAAAATCTTCATAACTTGGGTAGGAGTGTAATATGAGTGTACGACTTCACTACCCAGAGGTCTTTGAAAGCTTGCTGGGGGAACAGACTAGAGGATCTTGATGATCCAACTAAGGGATTTATTGATTTTGAACAAATACTTGATTGGGATTTCGGGATGGTCGGGCATGAGGTCAAGATACAAACTACAAAAGGGACGAATCAAACTTGGTAAATAAATAGCACAACAAATGATGAGACTCAAGCAACATGGTATTGACATAAGTTCACGATGCAGGAGGAAACACAAACTCTCCATATGTTTGGAAGAATAACCAAACGGAGGAGGATGAAGCTCTATGTAGCGAGAATATCTTCCTAAGTTCATATTAAATCCCAGAGTTTGATGAACAAACAGAAGGATGTGCTTTGTCCAAGGGTGACTCATTGTGCTGCCAACAAAAAGAAAATATTTTTGCCTTCCTCTTTTTCGGGTATATTTGATTTTTTTGTCTTTTTCAATAATTTTGGAAAGCTTGAAAAAGAATAAAATAATGCTACATTACAAAGGAGGAACGAGTGTCACAAACATACTAGTTCCAGGCGCAAGAAACAAACTAATGCTCAGAGAAAGGAGACATATGCAAGACAAGGACACTTGGAAAAATACCTCCATGGGTCAAGGTGTCAAGACGTAGAGGCAAAATGCTACGAGGCTTGCGTAGAAGGCATGTTTTAGGTGGTTCAGTTGAGAGAAACATTGAGCCGGTATTAGGCCAAAAATGCAGGCATGCAAATGTGATTAATAAGACACAATGATAATGTCCTTCGATGTGATTTTAACGAGCCCAAAGAAGGTAAGCTCGACGGTTTTTCACGTTTAGAGAGTCTGAAAAAGAATAAAAGGAGACTCCATTGTGGTACCTTTTTTGAAGGTAGTCTAGTCAGTTCGAAAGAGGGGTAAACTAGCACCAAAAAGACGTCTGTTCAAAATCATTTTAACGTGTGTGACAAAGACAATATCACTCGGCAATGTTTTCATTTTTAAGGAGTTTGAAAGACTCCATAAGGGATGTTATTCTGGACCATTTTAACGAGTGTGAAGGAACAAGGTCACTCAACCATCTTTTCACTTTTAGGGAGTCTGAAAAGAGCTTAACTGTGGACTTCGTGGGGGTTCCTTTTTCATAAATTTAGTTCCTCGGGCTTGAAAAAGGGTTAAAAGTATACCTGAGAATACTCTTCTAAAGAAATGAGGTTCCTAGAGTATACCTTTATTCGTAAATTTGACCATCCGGACCAAAAAAGGGGTAAACTATTGTCGGACAAATGTGCCTTCAAATTTCAGTTTAACGAGCGTGAAGGACAACAAGATCGCTCGACGATCTTTTCATGTTTAAAGGATTTGAAAAGGGCTTAAAAGAAGACCCATTGTGTTTTGGGAGTCCCAAGGGTGAGGTAAAGAGTGATATTGAATCATGCAAATGAGGCTTAGAACTCGTAATCAGGACAAGACTAACAAGGACTCCCGAGCCTATAGTCATTAACGACGGCATGGATGCCAAAATGCAACCAAGATCTATCTAGGGCATCCATAAAGGGTTAGACTCTACCACTAAAATACGACATTTATAAAGCAACAATGATGGTTCTATGTCGCAATTCGGTGGGATCGATCCTATGGCAAAGAGAAAAAGACAACGAGGTGCAACAAGTGGAGGTGGAATCCTATCTTACATGCACAAAGTTGGAAAAATGACTTTTCACCAAAAGACCTTGAAAATGACCCAAATCTCCAAAAACAATTCCCAATACCCAAAGTAACATTTATCATAACATTCTTTAAGAAACTCTTGAACCATATTACATGATTTTCAGGCTAGAACAAATGACAAAGGGGTCTAAAAAATGACAAAAAATGGCCAAAAAGTCTATAAATACAAGCTGGAAGTTCATTATTACCATTGCTAATTGAGAAATTGACTAAAAGCCAAAAAACACCCCTTTTTCAAAAGAGTTGATTCCGGGAGGTTCAGTGGATGAAACGAACTTCCGCTTGGGCCAAGTAAGTACATACTAACCCCTCTTGCATTTCAAATTATCCTTTATGCATTTTTTTTGTTTCTTTCGGGGGGCGCTGACTTTTAAAAAGGTCGGCCCTACGCATACGCAGGATGTCCTATGATAGCCAGCGTATGACGATGTGCAGAGTAAATACTGCACGCGGGCATACACAACTATGTATATTATAGCCCGTGTATGCCCTTCAACATATGGAAAAAAAAATGCAAGAGCTAATCTCTCCTAAACTTGTAAATTGCAGGATGTATGTTCATTGGAGAGAGAGAGAGAGAGCATGAGGAAATTGATTTTCTGGTCGGTGAGAACCCTATTGCTACTACTGTATTGGCTCAATGTGGTTTATTAAAGTTCTTCAAGTGTCCATTCATGCAGGCACAAACCAGGTTGTTGAATGCATTGGTTGATTATTGGCATCCTGATGCAGAGGCCTTCATGCTTGAGGGGCAGTCATTAACTCCAATGACTGAGGATATCTACTTTTTGATTGGCCTCTCAAGGAGATGGGAACCAGTCAAATTTCGCACTTTTCCCTCTGGGCCTCTCAACATAGTAGAGTTGATTGGACTCCACTATGAAGCCGGCACAGAAAAAATGGGCACACAGGTGTCGATAAACAAGATCCTGGACCTATCACTGAAAGTGATAGTTTTTCTTATTTGGTGGATCATTGGATCCGCAACTCTACATCAGGCTTCCCGGGTGCACATGAATTATGCAGTTCAGTGCCTAAATGCACAAGTTTTCAACTAAAGTACTACTTTACTGGATTGCATGAAATGGTAGCTTACAGAGTGTCGTATGCAAAGGCATAGAAACTTCGGGATTGGGACTATTCTGTGCTCTTTCTTCTTTGAGAGGGTACCTAGTCTTAGTCTGAGGGAGACAGTATGGGGGCACATAGCCTCTTCTCCAGTAGTATGTAGATGGGAAACGATGTTGCCACGATAGGGGGGAGGGAGGACTATTGAGGCCTTTGACGACAAGTTTTTTGACTAGTGGTCTCAACAGATCCCAATGATAGAGGACTATCCCTATGCCAGAATCGACTTTTCCAGGGACCTTGACATGGGCGTACCTCCCAGAGTGGTACGAGGAGAGATAGGTATGCTTGTTTTTCAAAGTTATTTAATTTTTATGTCTTTTTATATATATCATTTTTTTTATACCAGAGTATCTGACACGTATGTCTCTGTTATGTGCAGACGTGGGTCCAGTGTGCCCAACAGACTTCATGAGGACTAGGCGACATCCTCGACTAGAGGCAGGACTAGTTGCAGCCAGTGGACCAGTAACAACAGGGGGAACTCTAGCGGGAGAGGCTGAGAGAGTACTAAGATAGGTAGAGAAGAACCTCACCGCACTTACTCATACCGTCCTTATGGTGGAGATCAAGGATCTCCCACCGTCCATGCAGACTCATGTTGTTGGGGTACCACGAACCTGGGTCCATCTTTTTTGGCATCTAGCTAACGTCGTTGTTCACTATGGCAGGGGCACTAGGCCCCACCCTTAGCTATACTAGGTTTCTTATATGCCGAGGGCACCTTTTGTATATTTTTGAGGGCCTAAGCCCCATCACTCTTTACTGGAAAGATATTTTTTGAGGCGCTCACACCCACTTATGTACTTTGGTGCTTTGCGATATATATATGGATTTTTTTTATCTTTTTGTGTTTTATGGATTACACTTATTTACAAATGTATTTACATGTGTCTATGTGTGCTTTTTCTTACATGTGTGTAAGATGCCAATCTAATATATGATTAGCTAGAGTATTTGTAACTTGATTCAATCTCCTAGGAACATGGATATACATAATGTAATCGAAGCTTAGTTATAAGAGATGTACCCTAAGGAACCGTCGGTGTAGAGCAGGATCATAAATGTGGTAGACTCCATTTAACTGAGACACAACCAGCTATGCGTCTAAATAAACCTAGAGGTGAGAGATACCAAGTGACAAAGTGTCACGAAGCAACTCAAGAACTGCGTTGTATTCGGCGACATTGTTTGTAGTGTCACCTAAAAAGATACCTCCTGAAGATATCAAATGGACCTGAGGTGTGAAAATCACCCAAGAAAATGCGATCAACGGAATCCCAAGACAAGCCCTCTATATGCATTCCCCACTATGCTTGGTCCGACTTTGGAGGGGTTATCTTCGGTACCTTTCTGCACGCGACCTCGTGTTTATCCCCTATGTTAGATGGGGGTCCCAGACAACTTTCATAGTTACTGAATTTTTGATGCTCCCTAGCACATACTCTTATGTTTGTTTTATAGCCTTGAAGAGTTACCTCTCCAACCTAAATCAAGGATCTATCCTAGACTAGTTAATGGACCCTACAAACATAAAGTCTAATTGATTTTAATTATGCGTTAATTTTAGTGGTTGTTTTAAGTCAAAGGTGGAGATAGTGAAACCAATGGTGTTTCTGAGAGATGAAGGAGAAAAATCATATAATCAAAATGAACAAACAGAAAGCTGGAAACAAAATTACTTCTTCTTGACAAAGTCATATTTGCACATTTAATCTCTTTAACCAACTTTTCAAACTACTTTTTCTTCCTAAGATCTTTTAACAGAAAACTTGAAAAAAGATTTTGCTCGACTATGAGCTACTTATTGTCCCGAGTCAATCAGACAAGAACTCATGAAAGAATTATTTTTATTGATTATTTAATGCAACAACCAACTACCTTACTAGACGAAGAAAAATAAAAGATTTTTTTTTATTGTTTTATGCTTCGAAAGAGAAAAAAGGAAAAATGATGACAAGCAAAGACCAAGAAATGGCTTATGTCCTAATTGTAGATCCCATTGAGTTACTGACAATACCAAGAAATCTGATGAAGAAAACTCACATACTTATCTAAAAACCCTATTAAAGAAAAAACAAACGAAAACTTTTGATGAAAAAGAAAGCTATTCTGTAATCAAACCTAAGCTACAACTGCTATGACAGAGACCAAGACTAGATCAAGAAAAATCCTTGAGAGGTGTGACTCCTGATAGGGAAGAGGATGATTGCCTCTCTTCAAAGAAAAATTTCTCAACAGACACACTATTGACCATTCATCAGCCAACATATGTACATGGGTTGTGCACAGTCAGGGAGCATATGCATGCGTGCAGACCCACTACAAGCCGCGTGCACCTCTACAAATCTTCAAAAAAATGAAATAAAAGCAATCAAACATCGACATGGAGTATTGGTATTGAAAACCAGAATCCCTTAAAGACACATAACTTATTTTGACAACAAAAATGAAAGGAAACTTTGACAAAACAAAGCTAATCTGAAGGCATTCCTAAACTACAGACTGCAACCACAGACATCTTTGAATGAATCAGAAAAACCCCTGAGAAAGATCACTTCTAACAAGGAACAGGATGACTGCCTCTTCTTAAAAAAAAAAAAAAAATGAACTCAGACACGCTACTGTTACTTCAACAGCTAGATTATGCACATGGGATGCATAAAGACAGGTCGTGTATATACACGTGCAAGCCTTCTACAGATCACGTATACCCCTATAGCTTCCCCAAAAAAGCAAAATCAGTCTTGAAATCCAAACAGGGAGTACTGGTATGGAAGACCAGAATCCCTGCCACCTCAAACTCTTGGAGAAACTCAAAAAAGGTAATCAAACCAATTTTAAAATGCCCCAAAAAGTATCCCCAAGAAACCCTAGACATCTCCCCGGTATGGTTGCCAATTTTTTTGTGAGTGGGAAATCCCCCTACGGACTAGCATTAAGGGTTTAGTAATGCATGCATAAAATGACCTTCGAAAGCCTTCTACTTCGTCTATTATCCCGACATAAACCCCACATTCATGCATGAAACACAAGGGCAAAAGGATCTGGTAACTCTACCTTAAATTCCACGTTTGATGTTGATCCTTTAGCGTTGGATCGCTCCTTGAATGTAAGTCTCCTCCCAAATCTAACCTGCATTCACAAACAAACAAACAAAGAACTACAAACATGCATCCCATATATAAATTAGTAGGTTAGAGGTTTTAATAAAAGGTAATCAAAATTGAATATTAAACACCTCATATGGCAGGAAGGGAAAAGTACTTCTTTCTTATTAACTTCACAAGAGTAACTTACAATGGTGAAATTGGCCACTGCTCCATGAATATGGTCCTAGGATCTTCTTCAAATGTGCACCAACTGCTAACACACCTGCTTCTCTTCTTCAATGAAATCACAAAATGGTTGCAGATTCTTGGGGCAAGGGGAATACAAAAAAGGGCATATTTTATTTGCTATTATTTTTCCTCCTTCAAATGAGACCCCTGCACCTTCTTTTATAGGATAAAAGGGGCTAGGTATTTGGTTGAATGACTGGTTGTAGGTAGTCAACAGGTTTTAGGAAACCTACCTGAAAATTTGTATTCTATCTACAACTTTCTATTTTTCATGATTTTGTAAGTATACGTGGGTTGTAGTGGGTTAGCTAGTGTATACACGCTGGCAGTAGTGGTGCAGAGCACATATGCCTCCAAAAGGATGATTTTTGGAAGATCTGTTCAAAGGTGGCTTGGCCAAAATGGTAAGTGAGATGACATGATGCCAGGTATGCATGTCTGGTGCAAATTAGGGTTATAACATAGATGCATATGAGGTAGTAGCTTAGTGCTTAATATCATGAATTAATTCCAGATCTACTTTGATACTATGTGTTGAATGGTTAGATGTGCTTAGATCTTGTTGAATACTGCGTTGTTTTGTAATTAGGGTTTTTACCTGCGATTTGAGTAAAGGGGTTAAAGACTAATGAATGATAACTGCTAAGTTCTCTATTAAGTATTATGATCACATATCTATGTCCCAACTAGGTTGTAGACACTTGAGTCCTGCAAACCCCCTGCCTCTACCTCGGGTGAGACATCATCTTCTTCGCAGGTGTTGCCGAAAGGGTCGGTAGTTAGGGTTTTGTTGGTGCACTGTTGAAGCGTTGAACCCTGGGTCTACCCCTGTGCCAACAAATAGTTGTTGGGATCTGGCTCGGGGTCATCGACTATATTAATAAATTGTAGGCAACATGAGTGCCTACTCTAATGCAAGGTAGAGCACTAGATATTGCATGAGGGTTTATGAATTTGGATGGGATGACTGCAGGGGAAACTTCGGTTCTATGATTTTTAGTAGGAAGCTCACCTATAAATGCAATAGCTAAAATGTCATTGATGGTATTACCTGAGAGTACCACCTTATCCAGAAGCTTGGGAGATCCTGGTAAGGTCCTCTTGGGATGTTGTAGCTGGCGTTCTTCCTCTTCTTCTGAATCTGATGGTGTTTGAGACTTGGACAATAACTCTACTTTTACCGAACTCGAACATGATTCCTATGACGAACTATTCTTCTTCAACAACTCTACCAGGAAAAGCTAATGCATTCCTGACTTGTGAGGGTTTCATTTGATTCTTGACCAAGACATAACCTCTTTGTCAAATATTTCTTCATCCAGCTAGAATGGTAGCGGGATCGTGTGGAAATCGAAGGGCTTTGTGTGCCATGTCCAAACAAAAGTGTGGTGGAAATTCAAGGTGAATGAGATATTTCTTGTATTCAGGTTCAATAGTTCCTATGGTATGCACATCCTTTGGGTGGAATCAATTAGTTGATTGTACCACTTCAGGAACACAACATTGTTGAATTCCATATTCTCATAATCTAAACTTACATGCCAAGGTTCAAACATCTTTGTGAGGAACCTCTTATCTGCAAGTTCTAAATGAATTCCCATGGGTGGCCACCACTTCAAAATTGTAAGAGATATAATAAGATACCCATACGTGAAGGTGCCATCCTTATCCCGAACTTCCTCACAAGCATTGAGGAATTCCTCCAACACATAACTGCACCAGTTAAAGACTGCACAGTTTATGCAGAAATATGCCACTGAGAGGGAATCTAATGTGCATTCACCCTTGTAGTATGTGCGCATGACCTTTCTAGTGATTAAATACCAGGTCATTCTCACTGTTTCTGGGAGAATTAGCTTGATTTTCATCGTGCAACCCCCTCGTTGGGTATGGAATTTTTCATACAAAATGATTTCACCCTTCTTTTTTCCATCCTTTCTCGGTGCTTGAAACCCTTTAGATACATCCTCACCTTCTAGTCATAGTCCTATGAGTTGATGGATATCCTTTGCATGGATGGGATATCTCCTATAGAGCCATAATCTCACAAGTGGTCCCAAACACTGGTAAATCCCTGAGGTGCATGATAGTTGAGTTGAACAAGTTAATAAAGTTGGTATTTGGGATGGACTAATCTTCTCCTGTCGGCTCAAAAACAAACTCGCAGAAAACAACGATATTCATATGTGGGAATAACTTCACATCCATCAGATCGAGGTCGAGGAGTTTTTCTTGATCGACCTTCCCTTTGAAATTTCCCAACACCTCGATTCTGAGATCATAGGGCTCATTTGGGATTGCTTCTTTAGAGACTAAGCTTCATCCTCCTGCTATTCTCGGTATCTTATATATTGAGAATTGGTAAACACACAAAATTGGGGGGCGTAGATGAGGTTGGGGAGCAAGAGGCTTCTCAGAGTGTGCCAAGGTGTGAGAAACTCAAGGACAGAGGGAACCTAAGTTAATAGTGTGCCATTCACAATAATATTGTGATATCATATGGATGAGGTAACAAGGTAAACCAATAATCACTCATAAATGATCTAGTAATCAAGCCAACGACAAAACATATGGCTCGGATGTCCGACAGCATTGATAACAGGGTAAAATATCTGAAGGAATCCTGACTTTAATGGGTGTCCTGACCAACACATGGATGACGTGAGGGACTCATTGTTTTAACAATTGATAATCGTGGTAGGAATATACACATCATCCATGTGTATAGGGACTTTTAAGAATTTATAGGACATTCTGATATTTTTCGACAGTTAACATAAAGGGTGTGATTGGACATGATTTGATTGACACTTAGTCATTAATATGTTTCATATTCTCTTCCCCCCCCCCTATTCCAATGTGGTACTCATATGAATTTATGTGTACGATTGATTGAATTTGTGACTCATATGACAACGTGTTGTTGAGAAAGAATTTATGAAAATACCCAACAATTAGAATGAGAAAAATCATGTCATGGCATCATTGAGCACACTCCAACATTGTTACATCTAGTAAAAACATTTACAATAGACAAGAAAAGTATAACTAATGTACACTTTCCCTTGGACTGGAGCAACAATCCCTCTATTAATTGTGGAAAATGTAGGGCTTTAGGCGTGTTCGATTCAGCCAACTTGGTCAAAGGATACCATCCAGTTGCACTAGCTTGACCAAACCAGACTGTCGAATTTCAGTGACTAGGAATGGACCTAACCAATGCATGCACAACTTGCTTGTATGTTTCTGATAACGACTGTCATAGAGAATTACCTTATCCCCTTGCAAAAACCTCTTGGACTTAATGTGTCTTTAATGTCAATATGTTTTCCTATATTTTTCCACTGACTAATGAAAATCGACTAAGAATTTTGCTTCCTCAAGTTCTTGCAAGTCTGCAATCCTTCGAACAACTGATTCATCATTTTTCATATGTGTAGCTTGTGCTATATAGATACTAGAGGTGATAAAATTTGTAGGTACAACAACTTCCGTACCATAAACCAACTGAAATGGTGTATACTTGTGCAACTTATTTTTGGTTGTCCTATAAGCCCATAAGACTGTTGGAACTCTATCATCCTAGTCCTCCCTGTTTACACATCACACCTTTGTCAATCCTCTTTCTAAAATATTGTTGAATGCCTCCACTATCCCATTAGCTTGTGGATGATAAGGAATAATCTTATGGTGTTGGATGAGGAATTCTATCATCAATGCTGCGATTGTGCTGCTGATGAAGGGACTACCTTTACCACTGGTCAGGGTCCTAGGACATCCAAACTAGGAAATAATGTTCTCAAATATGAATCTAGCAGCTATATCTATTGAAAAATCATGAACTACCTCTTCTTCAATCCACCACGTGAGATAGTCTATTGCGATGATGATATATAGCCTTTGAATTCTTGGAGGGAAAATTAATTGGTCCCAAAAAGTCAACAACCCACTTCTCAATGGTCTGTAGTGATCTAACTGGCTGAAGAGGTAATTCATCTTTGCGTGATGGATTCCCTACTCGTTGGAAAATGTCACAAGATCTAGCATAAGATTTACCATCCTTGAATAACATTAGCCACCATAACCCAGCTTGAAGTACCTTCTGTGTTGTAGCTTTCCCTCCAACATGTCCTCCCACAACTCCACTGTGGAATTCCCACAGGATATCTTGCCTCCCATGGGTTAGGACACACCTTCTGAGGATGATATCTAGTCCCATATTATAGAGTTGTCCTAAAATTAGTTGGTAGTCTGTTGCTTGGACCACCATTTGTCATTTATGGGTTGCAAAATAATTTTCTAGGCAGGTCCCTAAGTTGAGGAAGGAAACCATGTCTTCAAGATACTCTAGGATGGATTCAATCTGAAATAGGTCCACATTGGGGAGCTGGTCGTCCACTGCTACTCGACTTTCCCCTGATTTCAGTCTTGATAGGTGATCCATACCTACATTAAATATTCTAGGCTTGAAAATTACCTTGAATGAAAACTCTTGAAAGAGTAAGAGCCATCTGCAAATACATCCTTCAAGGACTGGCTTATTAACTAGGTACTTCAATGCAGAATGGTCAGTAAAAAGCTTAAAATGAGAGTCTAGTAAGTAGTGTCTAAATTTTTGCAATGCATAAATCATAGATGGACCTTCCCTTTTGGTTGTTGTGTAGTTGCGTTCATCTTGAGAAAGTTTTTTGCTAGCAAAGTAGATAGGATGGTCCATATTCCCTTCTTCTGGTTGCACCAAAACGGCTCCTAGGGTGATACCTGATGCATCTACATGTACATGGAATTCAATCTCCCGGTTGGGGTATATAAGAATGGGTGCAGTACTAATTTTTTCCTTGAGAATTTCAAGTGCCTTTTCAAATTCAACCATCCACCAAAATTCTTAGGACTTCTTCAG
This sequence comes from Picea sitchensis, assembly GCA_010110895.2. NCBI lineage: Eukaryota > Viridiplantae > Streptophyta > Pinopsida > Pinales > Pinaceae > Picea > Picea sitchensis. Next base: position 24,758 of record SNQJ01S0059015.1, read on the forward strand.
TAGTTTCTTCAGCGGTGTGATGATACTTGCATATCTTCTAATGAACCTACGGTAATATCTTGTATGCCCAACCATAGAGCACAAATGTTTATCATTTGTAGGTGACGGTATGTTCAGTATAACCGCAACTTTAGCTGGGTCCACCAAGACTGCTTCCCGACAAACAATGTGACCTAGCAAGTTGTCGTGCGGTACAAAGAAAATACAGTTCCTCAGGTTTAGAGACATCTGTAATTCTCAACATATATCAAACATCAATCGTAGTAGCCCTACATTCTCCTTCAAAAAACTGTATAGAGTCCAATCGTCCATGTAGACTTCTAGAAACTCATGTATGAAGTCATGAAATGTTGCTATAATGATCCCAGAGAAGAATTTTGGGGCATTCTTTAAGCCAAAAGGCATCACATTGTATGCGAATGACCCCCACTCATTTATGAATGTGGTATTTGATCCATATTTTATGAGAATAATGAAATGACTATAGATTATCAATAGATGCTTAACATAGAATAACAGAGATACAGTAAAATTGGTTTTCTATTCAATAAGGAAATAATTGAAACTGTAAAATGCAGTGGAAAACAAGCTTGTTGGAATGGTGGTGGCTTATCTTTGAGAAGAGATGTGAAGGCTGCGCTCATTCGAAAGAAGATTATTACAATGAGGCTCTGAAGGCCTTTTTACAGTAAATAGGAGTGTCAAAAACCCTAGACATCCAAAAACCTAACCCTAGGAGATGAAGCGCCAAAAGTCACGTGGGCCCCGTTTGGGTAAGTCAGTACATCAACTTCCCGGGGTTGTAACTTTTTCATATGATCTCTGTTTTAGGCGTACCATAGCCCATTGGAAATATCTCTCTAAGGACTATAAATTTTGATCAAAATTTCATTATCATATTATTTAGTTGGTACATACCCAAAAAAACATCGTTTACGGCCTCAAAACGGCTCCGAAAGTTCAGGACCTGCAAAACTACTAAAAATAGTAAATTATCAAAATTGCCAGAAAATTGTTTTGAGCCAGATGGAAAAGGTGGGTGGCCACCGATATCCACATGGATCAATACTCCCTCCTTAGGAATAAATGGTCTCCATTGCGTTGATTTCCCCCATCAGATGAGAAAATTTTTGTTGAATTTGACCCCGAGTGAGCCACTTACCTTGGTGCAGGAGCTGCCTTACTTTGATGACTCGATAAAGATGGATCCTTTGATGTCGAGTGAAATTGATCTGTGTGTCCACAATCTAATCACTGGATTCATATTGTATGTAGTCAGGGTTGAGCTCTGTTGGTGTTAGTTGTTCTTCTACGTCTAAGGTGTCCAATAATGGTGGGAAATAAGGTCGAAGGAGGTCGACGTTGAACACTGGGTGCAGGCCAATGAAAGGAGGAATGTTGAGCTCAAAAGAATTATTCCCTATAGCCTTGGTGATGGTGTACAACCCATAACGGAGTGGGTGAAGCTTCTAATGGGGTCCTGTAAGGCATTCTTTCTGCAAGTGTAGCCAAACTTTGTTGCCCACCTGAAACTTATGTGGCACCCGATGTTGATCATGGCATTGCTTGTACTTGTCATTGGACTTCTATAGGATCTCTTGAACCTATTGGTGGATGTGTTGGATATTCTCAATGAACTGGGTGGCTTTGTCAACTTCAGTTGGAGCAGGAGATGAGTCGATCGAGGTGACCGCAAGGGGAAGTGCAACATCTATGGGACCCAATGGCTGGAATCCCAACCCCACCTGAAAGGGGTTGTGGCCGATTGAGCTATGTAGGGCTCGATTGTAGATATGTTGGACATAGGTAAGACTCTCATCCCATGTGTGAGGGTGCTTGGAATTATACATGCACAGGATATGCATGATCATTCTATTTACGACATCGATTTGGCCATCTGTCTAGGGGTGGAAGGTTGTGGATTTGGTGAGCTTGGTGTCCAGAAGTGACCAGAGGCTCAACCAAAATGTGTTGAGAAATAGACTGTCCTGATCTAAGACAATGGTTTGTGGGATTCCAAAATGTACCCAAACTCATTCAAAGAAGAGTTTGGCAGTGGCTTATGCTGTGATGCTCTTCTTGCAGGAAACCATAATTGTCGTCTTAGAAAAGAGATCAACAACCAAAAAAACACAGTCATTTCCTCGCTTGGTGGATGGGAAGCCCGACATGCATTCCATTGAGATGGATTCCTATGGCCTGTTAGGAGTAGGAAGAGGGGTGTACATGCCCTATTTCTTAGTGGTCAGTTTGGCAATAACGCAGGCAGTGCAGGACCTGATATACTTGTTGACCTCTTGTCGAATTTCCAGCCAATAGAAATGTTTCTATAACATTGTCACTGTATTTTCGACTCTAAAGTGTCCTACCACCCGAATGTAGTGAGATTCCCAGATTAGCTTCGCTCACTTGCTTGATGGAATGCATATATGGCCTAGATGACACAACAACCCATCCTGAAGATGGAAATTATCGACAACTACATTTGCACCAAAAATTTGGTAGGTGGTGGCGAAGTCCGTGTATGTCTCATAGAGTTGGGGCCATCCAGAGGTATCATGGCCGCAAGAATATAGCACCATTGTGAGTGTCGCGAATGGTGGTCTACTGAGGCAATCAGTGACGGAGTTGGTGCTTCTTGTTTTATACTTGATGTTGAAGTGGAATTGCTATAAGTATGTGGACCACTTTTGATGGAGGTCATTATGTAATTTTCCTTGTGTCTGCATGAACTACAGTGGTTTATGATCAGTGTGGATGACTGTCTCCTTCCCAAGAATGTAATGTCTCCACTAGCGGAAGGATTGCATAATGGAGTACATTTCTTTTTCATAAGTAGGGTACTTACGGGCAACATCTGATAGTGTCTCACTATGATAGGCCATGGGGTGGTCATGCTGAGTGATAATGATGCCCACAACATATTTTGAAGCCTTTGTCTTGATCTCAAAGGGTTGTTGCAGGTCTGGTAGTGAAATTACTAGGGCTAAGCACAAGCATTGCTTCAAATCATCAAATGCATATTGTTGGGACTGACCCCACACAAATTTTTCCTTACCACCACCCTTGGTTATTTGGTTGAGGGCCCATGCAATATGGGAGAATCCCAACATTAACCTATGGTAGAAATTAGTGAGGCCCAAGAAGCTCCAAATCTCGGTGAGTGTGGTTGGTGTTGGCCAGTCATGGATGACTTGGATCTTGGCTGGATCCACATGTACACCATGATTATAAACAATGTAGCCTAGGTAATGGACCATGTCCATGCCGAAGGAGCATTTTTCTAGGTTGGTCTATAGCTTGTGCTGTCACAGGGTGTGTAGAACCTGCTAAATATGCTACAAGTGTTCTTCCCAATACTTGTTGTAAATGAGAATTTCATCTAGATACACCACTAAAAAAGTATTGGTGAATGGTGGCAGGATATCATCCATCATCCTCATGAAAGTGGCTGGAGAATTTGTCAAACCAAAGGGCATGACCAACCATTCGAAAAGGCCTTCCTTTGACTTGAAGGTGGTCTTCCATACATCTGTCTGTTCTATCGGGCCTTGGTGGTAGCCAAACTTCATATCAATCTTACTGAAGTATTTGGCCCCTGTGAGTTGATAAAGGAGGTCATCAATTTGGGGAATTGGGTACCTGTTTCTGACTGTGATTTTATTCATGGCTCGATAATCAATGCAGAGTTTCTAGGTTCCATATTTCTTCTATACCAACACGATTGGGTTCCCACAAGGTGATGAGATGGGACGGATGTGCCCCTTGTGGAGTAGTTCTTGGATCTGTTGCTTGATCTCCTCATTATCTAACATAGAATGATGATAGACTGGACCATTGGGTAGTAGTGCATCAGGGGTCACATCGATGGGATTCTTGACCTGATAATGCAGGGGTACCCTAGTAGGCGAGGAGAAGATATCTGAGTATTCTTCGATGACCTTATCTACTTTCTTCTGTTGTGTGGAGAGGTCATCCGTAGAGACCCTGGATATGACTATGATATTTCTCTCATTCCGAGAGAGAATAAAAAAGAAGACAAACTTCCCTGTCTAAGAGATGACATTCCTGCATTGCTTGGCAGAGATCAAGGAAATAACACTAGGTGGGACTGCCTCAGGTATCCTATACAATTTCCTGTTCAAAGTATAATAACACTACGAGGCCTAGACTCATATACAACATGATGTTTCCATAAATAAGGTTGGCCCAAATTAACATCAAAAAATTTGAGAGGAGAAACATCACACAATACCTCGTCTTTGAGGGGGTTGATGACGTATGACAATCGACACTGTTGGCTGATGCAGAGATCACTTCCTTGGCAGAGCCATCCAATGGTGAAGGGTTGTGGCTGTGGCATTGTCAGCAGGGCCAACTGCTTGACAACCTCTGTTGAGATGAGGTTCTTATGGCTATTGCTATCAATGATGAAGTGCAGTGGGATGCCTTTTATGCACATCTATGAATGGAAGAGGCGCTCTCCTTCTTATGGCTTGTCTGGTTCATCAGGATGGAGCTTGGTGGTAGCAACGGTGGCACTGGGTTCCACGCCAATGATCTATCTTCCCATTTTTGGTTATGAATTAGAGTCATAACCCACATATTATTCAGAGGCTTTCACTTCGGCCACCAGTGATTGCTTTGAGTGGCAGTCAACAGTGTTATTCCAAGGGATCTTATGGAAGTCGCACCACTTCCCAGTATCTTTATTTGTCTTTTTTGTGTCCTTGTTTTATTGTGGCTTGGAGTATTTGTTCTGATACTATCCATCTTTTCTCTGCCCTTTGTTCTGTGGGTTGGGGTCTCCCTTTCCTAGCTTTTGCTGTGAGGGGTTCCCGGGGCCAAATTGCTGCGTCTTTTATTTGAGCTTCTGCTTGATTTTGATGACATATCAGTAGGCCTCACCCAAGGACAAGATGTCCAGAAATTCCATTTCAGTCTGGATGTATCTATGTAGAGAACCATGATACTTGAGCACCATATGTCACTCTGAATCTTTGATACCCATCTTGGTGCGCAAGGTATGGAATATATTTGTGAACTCTAGCACTGCTTGGCCTCTTTCTTGCTGTAGTGTGGTCCATTTGGTATATAAGTCGTCATAACTTCCAACATGGTAGTATTTTTCTTTAATAGGATCCCTGAAGGATTCCCAGGTGGTCGTGCCTATAAATAATGAGGGTTCCTCTGTTTCCTTTTACAAACAAAAAGTTTCCCGCCAATCTTTGACATGGGGAACGACTTTGAGGAGCGCAAAAGTAATATTTTATCTATTCAAATGTTATGGATAGAAAAATACCCTTCTAGTAGATTCAACCACTTGTCTACACGATCTGCGTCTATCTGACCTTTAAATACAGGGATATCAAAGATTATTTGTACCTTGAAGGGGGCAGTGCCATCGCTCGAAGAAGATGCGTCACTTGTTGGTAGCCACCAAAGGATTTGCATGAAACTATCCATCATATCGTTCCTTTGTTGTGTGAAGGATTCCTCAAGAATTTTTTTGAAAGGATCTCCTGTCCCATCATCTTTTTTTTCTCCTGCCATGAGAGGTCGTTTGGTCGTATGAGAGCTTTGGTCCTCAAGAGAAACAAGCTCGAGACCCAATTCTTTGTACTCTGACCTCATTGGGGACATGCATTAAGACGACAAGAAGTAGACCGTTCTAATACCACTGATATGGATTTTATGAGCAGAATGAAATAACTACATATTATCAACAGATGCTTAACATAGAATAAGAGAGATACAATAAAATTGGTTTTCTATTCAATAAGGAAATAAGATGAAACTGTAAAAGACAACAAAAAACAAGCTTACTAGAATGGTGGTGGCTTATCTCTGAGAAGAGATGTGACGGTTGCACTCATTCAGAATAATATCATTACAATGAGGCTCCGAAGGCCTTTTTACAATAAACAGGAGTGTCAAAAACCCTAGACATCCAAAAACCTAACCCTAGAAGATGAAGTGCCAAAAGTCATGTGGGCCCCATTTGGGTAAGTCAGTACATCAACTTACCGGGATCGTAACATTTGCATATGATCTTCGTTTTAGGCATACGATAGCCCATTAGAAATATCTATTTGAGGAATATAACTATTGATGAAAATTTCATGCTGAAATTTCTTGACTGGTAAATACCCAAAAAAACATCGTTTAGGGCCTCAAAACGGCTTTGGAAGTTCAGGACCCGAAAAACTGCTAAAAATAATAAATTACCAAAATTGCCAGAAAGTTGTTTTGAGCCAACTGGAAAAGGTGGGTGGCCACCAATATCCACCTGGATAATTATTCTTCTTGTCTTATTATGAAATTCTAACTTGGTGATGCCATGAGAATCCATCTGTAAACATATAAGTTTCTTTCCCGACAACTTGATCTAACACCTCATTGCTAAAGGGTGTCAGAAATCGATCGTGCACACATGAAAAATTCAGACTCTTGTAGTTGACAGAGACCTGAATGTCTTCTGTGTTGGACAACTGAGAGGGGGGGTGAATCAATTGTTACCATGCTTAAACAATTTTGGTTCTTTTAAACTCTTTGTAGAGACACTAAATGATGATCACAATAATGTAGAGAAATAAATAATCGTACTTTCAGCATCATTCACATATATGAGAAACACAGAGACAGATATTTCCCGAGG
>SNQJ01S0059015.1:66025-79092 GCA_010110895.2 Picea sitchensis
CCATCGATCCTTGGTCCAAAAGTACTTAGGTTACATAGTTTCAAATTTCTTAGTAGGGTTTTCTCATTACATAGCTTTGCTTGAATAGATTAACCCTTAGATAGCCACTTTCTTAGTTAGACTATACTACTACCAGCCCTTCTACCTTGGCATATATTTTTCTATAACTCTAAGTTTACTTACCCCGGGTTGACAATTTAATTGAGGGTTTTTAGTGCATATACAACACCCATAATTTTTGGCGTCGTTGTCGGGGAGTTGTCTCAAGGTAGGAAGTAGTTAGGAAATAGATCATTCCCAGACCTTAGTATTAGATTGGTGGTGGGGGAAACTTTAAGATGAGAGGTAGGAACTTGCGCATTTGCTATTGCAGGCTCCCCCAAACCCAATGGTAGTTTTTCTTTTTGTTTTTGTTTTCTTTCGTGAATAGACCTAGAGATCCAAAGGTAGATACATTAAATCTAAATCAGACCTTTCAACCAAGGTTCCTTTCGACCTTTTTGGGGGAAGGAACGTTCCACTTAGCTCTGCAGACCGATATTGAAAAACAAGAGCTAGCTCAACTCAAAGAGCTAAAGTAGTCTCTGAAGAGTCTAACATAGGGAGAACTATAGAACAAAAGTTGAAGCATCAATAATAGTGGGGCATGAGGCAAGACCACTCGAGCCCTTTGTAAAACCAAACAACACAACCTTTGTTTCCTTACCACCACCAGGAGACTGAACTTGAAGATGACCATTAGTTTGGAAGAACTCTCTCAAATCCTAGCAACAGTCGGGATTTCTTATTTTAAAGAAGAACATATTTTGGCAGAAGCCAAAAGTGTATCTACCTCTCCAGAAATATTAGAAGAATCAAGGTCCTATGAGCTACAAAATGATCTTCCTTGCCAAATTGTGAAGGAAGATGAAAACTTATGGACTACCTCTGGTGGAGAGCAATCACTAAGACCTGAGATTGAGGAGTTCTCAACATCCATCTCAACAAATCCTTTATGTACTTAAGAAATCAATCATCCAAAAGAGGTTCTGCATAACATGATTAAGGAGAGCATAGAAATTATTGTTGATAAACATCAAGATTACATTGAAATTTGGTTTCAAGAGGTCATCAGGCCACAATACTATTCAAAACCTTCTGATGCCAAAACAAGTAGGTTGATTGGTGCTTCATATCCAGGTAATCATTGTGGTAACTTTTTCATATATGGATATGAGTATGTTTCTTATCTTGCTCTGCACATGGTTACATTGGAAGAGTTCTTACACTTGAATAAATATTTTCCCTTTCTTTTTAAGTAGGGTAGGATAGTAAATAAAAGTTGCATGTTGTTAGTTTAGATTAAAGTCTAATGCAACCTCATTTTACATTTTCTTTTAATAAAAGAACTATGAGATACATGTTCCTATGACTTGATCTCATTGATCTCCTTAGTTTATTATATTTTAGAGTGTGGTTTTTGCAAACAGTTTTAGATATCTCTATAGGTCTTTATATCACCAAGGATAGACAATTCCAAAGAAATATAAAAGAAGGATTTTCTTCAAAAACATTGTTACACTTGGACCTTGTTGTCTGCTAAGCATCAAATGAATAATGACTAGTTTTAGTTAGCCATATTTTTGCAAAGATTTTCATCTTCTTGTTCTTAAGGAATTTTAAAAAGAAGTTTCTCTTGAAAATCTTCACCACTATATAAGGAAGTTGTACCGTAACCATCAAGGTTAGAGGTCTCTCATATAGTTTTCCCAAGAAACCTAAGTAAGTAAGTAAATTATCTTTATTAAAGAGTAACAAGGAGGTCTGATTAGCGGTTAGTCATGGAAACATCACAATAACTACAAAAGAAGAAAGTAAGTTGAGCCTAGAGATACCTTTTTTTTCTTTCTCAGTGGCACCATCCACTACACACTAAATAACTTGATTATATCATATCTTTAGATAGGCCACGTCCACTTAAGTACCCCCTTACTTCGAGACAATCACTAAGTAATATAACAGAAAGTCATCCTCTAACATAAATACCATCCCAATTGAAAAAAAAGAAAGAAAACGTTGTTTTCAGAGCTGCTCCCCCCCATCTTCTTGCATAAAGCAATCTTATACTAAAATATTAAAATATGGAGGGCCAGTCTCTGAGGGTGTAAGAGGCTAACCCGTCGAGATACTGAATAGGTCTGCTGGCAATGGGTACCGACCTGTGGTATGACTATGTAAACTCGTCGGAGTACTGAACAGGCTTGCTGGAAGCGGGGCATTCTACTGACAAAAATAAATAATAAATTTAAAGTTGTCCTGGTGTACGACATTACTTGCATACAAAGCTGACATGAAGTATGTATGGTTAAGCTAAGGTTAATGAACTCCATAAACTTTCCATTGGGAGCTAACTCTAAGAATATATCGAAACTCTCTTTCCTACCTCTTCTTAACTATATATAGGATCTCTTATCCTATAGGTGGGGCCATCCTTTAACCGTCTCGTTAGACCAATTTGTGAAATTTATCTCTACACCTAACAAGCTGTAAATCTTCAACTATTGGGAGAACTGTCTGGTTTCCTATATTTTTTATTGTGAGGTGTCAAAAAACTTAGGTGCGGGGTAGGGGTTCATGAGTTGACAAATGATAACATTGCCTAGAAGAAGTAAAACTTTGTAAAAATTTATGTGTATTGTTTTCATGATATAGGCTATTACATCAGTAGTCATTTTATTTTCGAAATGTTAATTCCATGTGTGTTATAAATTGTTGTACATCTCCTTAACAGACCACTTAATTGGTTTATTTTCATTACAGACTGTTCATTACAGAGTTATGATTACATGCCTTATAAAATGCGAGATAGAGGAATGGATTGTGTGAGCACGATGGCAAAACAAATAATAATAGAACACTTTTATCTTGCCTCTGCTCATATTCATTGTATTTGTGGTCTATGAGGAATCAATTTAATCAGCCACAAATATCCCAAGAGTTAGAGACCATTGGTTTAAACACCACCAGTTTCCAAGAGCAAGCTATAACAGGGTTTTCAAACCCAAATTTCATAACATCTTTGAAGCTAAGGGATACTCCAAAGAGTGGATAAAGAGGAGCTAATATAACCCCCTCTCAAAAAAATAAAGAGCTATTTTTAATTCATGGCATGAGGACATGCCATATCTTCGGTCTCGAGGGAGTTTCCTGAGCTAAAAAAACACTAAGCACTTCCCATTTGTATAGCAAAACCCATGAGAAGAGGAAGTAGGATTTCTGTCAAAATTCTATCATACTGTCTTTTTACAATGTCTTGGGGTATTATATCATCAGTTGTTTGTATTGGTACGCTAAATTATATACTGTTGACATCATTGTGTCTGTTATAAGATTACTGTGCATTTTTATGTTTAAGTTATAGAACACTTTGTATCCTTAACTAGTTCTTTGTGACAATTACAGATCAATAACACATAGTTAAACTCACTATAGATCTATGTTACAACCTATGAAGAGAGGAACAAGGTTAAGTGGATCTATATTAGGCTAGGTATTTAGTTCAGTATGGTTTTGATTTGGAGTTTTCTGGATGAGAATCTGGGTCTAGGGAGCTAGGCCATGGTTTCCAAAAGATGACTTGCAAAGATAGAATGGGGCAAGGTAGGTATACTCAGTAGCATTTAGGATTTGTCATTGCGTATAGGGTATATGCGGCGAGTTAAACATGGGAATAAGATCATGAATCCATTCATATGACAATTTCATCCAAAAAAATGCAAATAACTTTGAAACAATCATAGGAAAGCATGGAGGTGGCAGCAAATTGTAGCAGAAGAGCAACAAGTTTTGGAGGCCTTCCTCAATGATTTATTTAATTAAAAAATTATTAATGGAAATATGAATATGTCCTCTACACTCTAGAGTCACTAATCCAAGCAAAAATATACATATAACCCCTTCACAATTGATTTGGAAACAAACTGTCCAAAAGCGCAGCAACTGTGATAGAAGCACAATAGAACAATAGGGGTCAAAGATGGGGCTATAAAATTTTAACCATAAAACAATTCTAAAAACTATGAGATTTTTTTGTATACAAGGTTGTTCTTAAGATAAAAATCTATATTTTTTGTGAAATTAGTTCCCATGTTCTTGGAATATGTGCCACAACATAATGACTAAAACATGAAATTAAATTGGAGAATTTGAATTTCTGAGATGGGCCTCCAAGAAATTTAAATATCTCCCACTATATGCTACCTGTGTAAATACTGAATGAGTTTATTATTATTTGGTATTTCTTTAGAAAAAACCTCCTTTGGTTTTCCAAAATTCATCTTTATTTGGTCAAAAACTTGTTTTTAAAATAATGACTAAAACAGGAAATTAAATTGAAAACATTTATTTTTTTAAATAGGTCTCCAAGAAAGTTGAATATCTCCCAATATATGATACCTGTGTAAAAACTGAAAGAGTTTATTATGATTTGGTATGTAATTAGAAATAACCTCCTTTTTTTCTTTTCAAAATTCATCTTTATGTGGTCACAAACATCTTTTTAAAATGATGACCAAAAACAGAGTCAAAAGCGCAGCGTGGTCTTGTAGAACACTTTTTGTGACTTTTCCTGATCCATTTTCTAATGTAGTAGTTCCTCGCCATGTGTCTCTGAAGCTTGATGTCCATGTTGGCCTTTTTCAGGAGCATCTCTAGGTGTTCATTGACTCTTCCAAGACAATACTCTCTGTCCTTTTCAAATCTTGCCGCAATGGTGCCTTCAATGTCCTGTTGACATAGTGAAGGTAGATACTCTGTTTTTTAAGCTTTACATTTTCGATTGTTAGCCAACTTTCAGTTCAATAAACAATGGAATTTCCCCTTCTAATTTCTAAAGAGCTTGGAGAATATGTCCTCTCAAGTGAGGAAAAATGTAACTAAACCCCACAACAACCTCTTACACCATGGCCTTATCAAACTCCTTGTTTTAGCCGAATTAAAAAAAGTAGGGGCAAACTTGGGATGCATTCATTTATCAATTTGTAAACCCTCACCTGACAATCAAGACTAGAAAAAGGACATCATATCTAAGGAATATTTCTCCATCCAAACCCCACTCTCCAAGGACTCCAAACCCTCCTACACAAGCCATTTCTTTACCAGAGAAAAAATCCAATAAGCTTGTTGAAATCCAACCGCAGCCTCAGAGCACAACTGAAGCAACACAAGAGGCATAAGGAAAATTTTCCACAGCAATAAGGAGAATCTTCCAAAGTTGATCCTCCTCAGCAAGCTTAGTCATGAGGGGTAATTTCATTTTGTTTGCAGTGGGACCTGCAAAATCTAAAGTGTGGGGGTAATGTTGGGCCTGGGATATGATCAATTTATGACAGTTATTAGACACTTTTTGTCGAATGTACATGTGTGTTTTTCATGTTTTGAAGGAGATTTTTGAAGAATTTAATGATAAAATAGTATTATCTATACTAGGTACGTATGATCCGTGCTTAATGATAATATTGAGTATAATTCATCATGTTTTTATGCTTTCAGGGATCTGATTCACATTTTTTGGTGTTACAGGGAAAAAACGCATCACGTTTCTGCTTCCGACACTCAATCTGGTACTCATTCCAGCCCTCAATCTGGTACCTAATCCAGCATTGCGTCCAGCATTGTGTCCTGCACAAAAATAGAGGGTGAATTGGCAGTTATGGTATTGGTGGCCAGTGATGGGCGAATCGAGAACGTGGGTTTTTCTCGTGCTTATCCCCTCCAGCTTTTGAACTCTTGACAACTCAGTTTAGGTTGTTGAGTAGGGCGATTAGTGGCCCACTCTATTTCGGCAGTTAGAGCACCATTAATGTAATTTTCCGTTTTTAGAAGTGGTTCAACCCTCATGTGGTCGACCACTTGGTCTGTAAATCTTATAAATACCACCGTGGTGGTCATACAATAGCTAAGAAGTAGTAGAAGAAGTAGAGGATTAGAGACAAATACGTTTTTCTCTGTTTTGCAATTTTCAATTGCCAGAATTATATACGACTGTGTTTTTCAAGTTTTAATGGTGAAATCGTTTTGTTGAGCTCGTGGTGTGCATTTGAGAAGTGACTATGACTTCTTGGGGGGGGCACCAGTAGTCTGGTAACTGTTCTATGTGTTATTTATGCATTTCATAGCTTAGATGTCTTTTGTATTTCATGTATATGAATTGTTCCTTTATTCCTTTGTTATCTGATTTGTTGTTGTAGTTTAATTGTTTTAATTCTCTTTTGCAGGTTAGTATGGAGGATTTTTGTTAATATGCAATGATTTTATAATTAGGAATGAGTTTGCAAACTCATACACTAACCCTGTGTGCAATTAGATGTTAGATTGAATTTTATTTATGCTTTTAAAATCAAATTTAAAATAGAAGTTAAAATAGAGTAGAACAAAGTTTTATTTCATGTTTTATTTAACCAAGGCTTCGGTGGATGGATAGGGTTAGTTTAAGTTTTTATTGCCTATTTAATTGTCATTTAGATTTCTCTAACTAGTTGTTAATTAGTTTATTCATTAGTTTATTTGCCATATGCTAGAACCATGTTTTAATTTCTGTTTTTAAGCATTTTATTTCTTGCACTTTGAATTGTTAAGATAGACCTAGCATAGTTTGATTTTATGCAGTTCCTTTCCTAGAATTAGATTGCAATTATATTTCTTAGTTAATGATTGAATTTAATTATGAAGTTTGTTTACATAGCATAGAAGTACAATTCTGATCTCTTTATATTGTTGATGGATAATAATTTCATGAATATGCAGGGTAATTAACATTGTTTCAGTAATGGCTAAATTCTCATTGGATTGTTTAATCCATACCTTTTACTTTTCTATTGAGATCAATGTAGATATTATACCGCTTGAATTATCCTTTGTTGTCAAGTGCCATCGAGATATCGTATGACACCAGAGACATTCACACAACCACCAACACTATATTTGAGTTTTCATAGGTTAAAATATAGTTTCTTTCTTTCCTAGATCAAAAGATAGTTTCTTTCTTTTGTAGATCAGAAGATATAGTTCCTTGATTTCATAGATCAGAATATAGTTTTATTGCTACTGTAGGATAGATAGTATTTTTCTTTGATAGGTTAGAGAGAAGTTTTCTTATCATAGATTAAAGGTTAGTTGTTAGTCCTTCTTGCTTTCAATTAAATATATTTCCTTTTATGAATTAGAAATAGTTTTGAAGTTTGAATTAAGAATATATTCCACTTGCCTCTTAGGCTAGATAGTTGTTCAATGAGAAGTTTTAATTAGATTACTTGCAGTAGAAGTTATCTTAGAGTAGTTAGTTGTTTATTTGCTTTAATAGGCTAGCTAGTTGTTTTGCTTACTTGTTTACTTGCTTTAATAGGTTAGCTAGTTGTNGAAGTTTTAATTAGATTACTTGCAGTAGAAGTTATCTTAGAGTAGTTAGTTGTTTATTTGCTTTAATAGGCTAGCTAGTTGTTTTGCTTACTTGTTTACTTGCTTTAATAGGTTAGCTAGTTGTTTTGCTTACTTGTTTACTTGCTTTAAAAGAATAGTTGTTGGCTTGTTTATTTACTTGCTTTCATAGGGTAGTTGCTCATTGAATTTAGGTTGGCAAGTTAAAGTAGTTTGCTTTTGTTATTTGATTATTGTTATGCTTAATAGTTGCTTTTGCTTATTGTTATGAACTAGTTTTCTTTACATAGGGCTTTTACTTGCTTTCTTAGAACTATCCATCGATCCTTGGTCCAAAAGTACTTAGGTTACATAGTTTCAAATTGCTTAGTAGGGTTTTCTCATTAGATAGCTTTGCTTGAATAGATTAACCCTTAGATATCCACTTTCTTAGTTAGACTATACTACTACCAGCCCTTCTACCTTGGCATATATTTTGCTACAACTCTTAGTTTACTTGCCCCGAGTTGACAATTTAATTGAGGGTTTTTAGTGTGTTTTTAATGCATAGACAACACCCATCACTACACCAAAAAGCAAATATGATAACAAGTCCCTTATCCAATCTATCTGCTCTTTTCTTCTCCTTCTCCTTCTCCAAATTCAATTGATCACATGTGATTTGTAGTACTTCACTTACTTCTCTACCAACTTCCAAGTTGGTGGCATCTGCGCAGCCTCTGGAGTGGACCTCTTGCATGATGCTCTCCTATAAGGCATATAACACCTCTGTGGGGATTTGCGCTATGACCAATTCCATTTGTTCTATCTCCCCCAATGGCTTATGTTTTGTCTACTCATCCAACCATAGAATTTTCTATGTAACCGTGAAGGTGTCGCTGCCCTTCACCAGTATCTCCATTGTTTCCTCTCATTCCTTCAGCCTAAGGGATTGTGGTGTATTTTCTAGATGTTGTGTTGTATCCTGTTGTACTATAAAAATATGCATTATTTGAAGAGTATTATGGGCCTCCACTAGCTTCAACATGATCTCCTCCCTCTACGCCTCAGCAATGCGGACCTTCCCCCCTGTCTTGGACCTTTTCCGCCACGAGCTCAACATCGTTATCTATTAGGGTGATGATTGGAGGCTTCTTGTTGGTTATTACTTTATCTAATATGATCTTACTTTACTGTCTTACATTGAACCAGGTTCAGATTTGAAAAAGCTTCCAACAAAATCCCTCTAAAACTATCATCCCCCCTGGTAAACCAGAAGACAGCGTAGTACACATGGTGCACTGCGTAGTCTCACCCAAGATAGTTCTATGGGTGGTTGCAATACTCAGATGCTTTCATCCTGGGAATAAGTGGGGATCTATGATTGTACCTTGTGATATTCATTTATTTATTCTAGCATCTTAATTAATCAGTCACTCTTACTCATGTATGTGAAATATCAGATCTAACTAGTTCCTTCATTCATTTATCTAGCATTTAATCATTAACAACAATGGAGATGCATAACATTCAGTCACATAACACAATTTCTATCGTGGTTCACCCCATCCTGGGCTACATCCACAAATATTTGGCTCTCGAGCTCTTTTATTATGTCTCATTAATATATCACATTGTGCACATTTACAGTCTGGGATCTTACAATCTCAATAGGTTTCTCGATCCCTATGAGGATGAATAGATCACACCAGGCTCCTCGTCTTGTGATATAACCCTCGAGATCGAGTTGCTCAACACTTCTCTAGCTCATTAGCGCACATAATGTTGTAGTTATAGCCTTTCTCCCTCCCCTTCCTCCCCTAGACCTCCTAGGTACTACTTATACATATTCTTAGCTTATCAACCATTACAATATCTTGCAAAAAACCTAACCCTAATGGAGTTATGTCTCCCTTGCATGCGCGCCTTCCATGCTTCCCTCGTATGTGTTGCTTTTCCTTCTAGCTGTATTTTTTCCACTTCGTGTTTTTCTCTCCAAAAATGGCCTTTTCCCCAAAATGGGCATGCACCCAATAGGCCCCCAACACTGACATGTGGCTTGTTCCAAGCCACCTAGGATTTTTGTTCTCCTTCAATAGCTTCTGCTAGAGTGTGGAACTTTTCTGCAATTTCCCTTCCTTGTATTTGAGCCTGTGCGGCCTTTTCTGTGAGTGCATCGAATACTTGCGTTGTGGTATCTTCCCGAATCATTTCTGTGCACTCTGCCTATGTTTGTGCCATGTTCTTATTTGCCTCCTCTGATTACGCAATGATATTTGCAGCTAGCTCTTGGAGAGGTTCCATCTATGCATGTCTCTCTTGTTTATGCCCCTGCGTCGTCTTTACTCTTGCCTACAATATCTTCATGTCCTTCATTCCTTTTAAGCGCTCAATGATTCCCATTGTCTTCTCCCTCTTCCTGATCTCCTAGATTTCTTCATTTAACCTCTCTTCCTCATGGTCCCAACACTGGACCTACTCATATTCCTCCAGTGATGTCCATAGCTACATTGTTCTGTCAAACAATTATGCTACTGTGTTAGCTTGTTTCTCCGACTCTACTAGTTGGAGTGTAGATTTTTCTTTCCTCTACTCCCTAACCTCAGGTGGAGTCATGGGAGACAATTTTTCCTTTAGTTCCTCAATCTATTTCCTATAGCAATCGATCGTTTGGGTAATATGATTGAGTTTTTCCTCTGTACTTGGACTCTTGGCCAGAGGGTTGTCCAGAAGGTGGTTGTAGACTGTTTTCACCCCCTTTTCAATTCTATATGTGTGCTCTTTCTTATATTTGGTCTCAATATTGACCTACTCAACCACCAATTCCAATGCCTCTTTACTATCCTTTGTATGTTGCAACTTTGTTGCTTCTATTTGTGGGCACGACTACACATTTTGCGTGACACTGACTTGGAGATTGTATAGTTCCTTGGTTGGTATATGCTCCATTAACAACTTTATCTGCACCATATCTTTCAAGGGTGTCTGGGATACAATATCATCCATGCACAACATGTTGGGTGTAATGTGCAAGATCGGGCTCGCCTGTGTTATGGTCTAGATCATATCGTGCTCTCTCAGTGCAGCCATGGATTTTGCTTCTGATGTTGTGGGGAATTAATTTGTTCCCCTATTTGTGCTCTGCAAACCTATAATATTCTCTAGGACCTACCTTTTGTTAGCTAGCTTGTCCTGAATTCGGACTCTTTGGTGTTCGGCATATTCAAACTCCACAGTTGCACTGTCCTGGATTCTTTCGGCCACAAGGTCAGTGTCATCCTCAGTGATTGTATATTATAGTGGTTTATTTTGTTCCTTGGCCTTTTTATGCGCACCCCCAGTGTGTATGATTGGCCTCTTGGTCTAGCCTATTTCCTGTGGGGTGGAATTCGACAGGGTTTCTTGTCTTGTCGCAACCCCTATTTCCGGTTCACTTGGTGCTTGGGTAGTTTCCTTTTGTCCAGCCTGTGTACCTTTCTTTGGTGCACCCCCCTTATTTTTCTACGTCGAATTCTGACTTGGATTTGGATTTTTAGGCGCATCTTTATCCCCAACAAGTGTCTGAATTTTCCCTTCGTTGGCCTCCGTACCTATAGGAATATCTTGAGTGAGGACTAGAATTCTCTAGAGATATTTCCAATCCCTTATTTCCATATCTATGTATTCTTTCTTGATGCAGTATCTAAGTTGTAGCCACTCCTTCCAGGGATCCCTTCATGCTTGGATCCATACGGTGTGCATGGTTGCTTCGAAGTTAGTGATGTCCCAGTATTGCGTGACCACTTCTGGAGTATTTCTCCAAGTGTTCGAAATAATTTCATGGAGCTCGTTATAATATCGTGTGAACATGCTTGAATTGGTACTTTTGACTTTGGGGTCCAAAGTGCTCCCCAACAATGTGTACCGTGTTGCATAGAAACGATTAGTCCACTCACAAAAATACGTGTACTGGGGTTCCCTCCATCTGATCAATGCGATCAAGACTAGTAGACAAGAGTAATGAAACTATGTTCCCAGGTCCTACACATATTTGTAATCATCAAGGAAAACGTTTAATAAGTATGGGGCCCAAGTGAGCATAATTCCCTCCGCGCACTATGTTGCAGCCGCGATGACCTCGGTAGGTACTTCCTCCTTGCGAAACTTCCTGAGTATTTTTCAAGCCATGATTTTGGTGTCCAATCTTGTTGTTGTGTCACTGATGTGCTTGATGATGAGTCGGTGCGACCCTCTCTCTGTGCCATACATATTTTTCATCTCCTCCACCAACACCTTCTCCTTCATTTTGTCATCGAGGTACTGCGCGGGACTCTCCCCCCTGAGATGGCAAACCTGTGATGAAATAAATTAGCTCCACATCTATGGAGACAGGCTCTTCCAACCATAGGAAACCTTTGTGGGTGACTGTCATCAACTGCTTGGCACAACTGTTTACGTCTCGTCCCCTTCCAAAATGTGGAATATCTAGGAGATTTAGAATTCCAGTGTTCGCCAATCCGACTGCCCATTGTTTCAGTTGTAAAATTGGATCACAGAAGGGGCCTATACCTATTCTATCAAGGTAGACTTGTCTCACAAATTCCAAGAAATTTTCCACATCGACCAAGTCATGGTCCGTGTAGCGCAGTCTTTCCACGCATCATAGAAGATTAGGCATGGCCTTCACCCCTTCAAGAATGCACGGTAGGATTATGGTTGTTTCAACCTGTCTGCGTGGTGACATTGCCATGGGTTGTTTTCCCTTTCATCGTGGTGGATGGCTTGAGGTTCCAACCTCCATTGTTCTCTCTTCAGCGTAAGCTTATGGATGGTCGGTAACATCTTCCATTAGCCCCTCCTGATGTTGTGCAAGCTCTGCTCTGTGTGGCTATCTTGGCACGGTAGCTTTTGTTTGTGTTGGGGTTGTCGCATTTACCCTCTGGGCTCCTTCAACGTTCATAGGTCGCGGAATATTACCTATGTCCTCAACCTGATGGCCCTGTCCAGTTTCTTGCATGTCAACGTCCATGCCAACCGCTAATGTTGGTTGGGATTCCTCCTCCATGGGTGTAGGGCTTGTTGGTTCCACACGGGGTGAGGGAATTTCGTCCAAGTTGATGAATTCTGCAGCCTGTGTAGGTTCATGCTCAGTTTCCTGTATTTTTTGTGGTGCTCTATGGTGGCTTCGAGCTTTCATGTTGGCCTGGATTGACGCACCGAACTTGGGTGGTGCCATAGCGGTTAATGGTCACTTCTATCGAAATGGTTCACCCTGTATCTATTGCTAACTTGCTTTCATCTATGTATTCTGTATCTCTCTGTAATGTCACAATTTTACAATAAGCTTTAAGTTTCTCGCATGCCTCCCTTATATAGCAAGTGTTGTGAAGCTTCTCAGAAAAGCTACCTGAGTTGTGATTTAAATGAAATTGTGCTTTATGCATAAGTGAAATTAAATTTCCTCGACGATGACAGTTGGCACGATTAATTCAAAGTCACTTTGAGATTACATGACATTCAATTTGATAGATGCCGCCAGTTGGCACCCTTTTTCCGTAACTACCATTTTTCAAATTTCAGCCCTTTTTTTACCATTGGTCCTTTTTCCGACGCACTGGGATTTTTTAGTGTAGGATATATTTTTTCTTTCTCACCTTTCCTTGGTGTGCAATGTTTCAGTTTTATGCTGCACGTGG
>SNQJ01S0059016.1:17250-62408 GCA_010110895.2 Picea sitchensis
AAAATAAAAAAATTATTTTTTATTAACTAAAACATAAAAAATATAATATATTGGATCTCTAATAAGTTTTTTCATATATATATATATATATAACTTCAATACGATTTCATCAAAAGAAAGGAGAAAAACTTCACTTAGAGGTGAGATACATTTAAATAATTTATCAAAAGGATAGGAACACAATCTTTGGTGATATCTACTCATTTGTATGTATAAAGGACCTACTTTTGCTAAATTTGAGATGGGCCACATTTAAATATTTCTTTGCATGTATAAAGGATGTGGTTCTACTAATGAGATGGGACACATTTAAATATTCCTTTGCATGTATAAAGGATGTGGTTCTACTAATGAGATGGGACACATTTAAATATTCCTTTCCATGTATAAAGGATGTGATTCTACTAATGGGATGGACCACATTTAAATAATTCATCAAAATGATATGAACACAACCTTCAACAACATCTACTCCTTTGCCAACATCTATTCTTTTCCTTTGCCAACATCTATTCTTTTGCATGGATAAAGCATGTGGTCCTACTAATGAGGTGGGACCACATTTAAGTAATTTATGAAAATGATATGAACTTAACCTTCAACCACATCTACTCCTTTGCATGTATATTGTATGTGGGTCACATTTAAATGATTCATCAAAAGGAAAAGAACACAACATTCATCCACATCTACTCCTTTGCATCTATAAAACATGTGGTCTTATTGATGAGGTGAGCCACATTAAAATAATTCATCAAAAGGACAGGAACAATACCTTCGACCACATCTACGCCTTTGCATGTATAAAGCATGTGGTCCTACAAATGAGGTCGAACACATTTAAATAATTCATGGAAAAGAACAAAACCTTTGGCCACATCTACTCCTTTGCATGTATAAATAATGTTGATACAGGTGGATATCGGTTGCCACCCACCTCTTCTAGCTAGCTCACATACAACTTTCATCTTGGCAGTTACAATTTTCATCTTGACAATTTTTTTCTAGATTTTCGAGTCCCAAACTTCCGAGGCCGTTTTGAGGTCCGAGAAGTACATATATTGACCCTCGATGGAAGTTGTACTTCTCGGATAGACCTTTGTGACGAGGTATTGAATGCCCCAAACAAATATCATATGAAAAAGTTACGACCCCGGGAAGTTAATGTACCAACTTACCCCATCGGGGCCCACATGAATTTTGGTGCTTCATCTTCTAGGGTTAGGTTTTTGGATATCTAGGGTATTTTGTTTACTTGTGGATGCTAAMAAATCTTGGAGGCCTCATTATAACGGGCTCAAACGAATGCACGTAGCCATAATGATCCAAAAAGGATCCATAGGAGACTAAGAATAACTCAGAAATCACAGAAGCAACTAAGGAAGCTCATAATRGCCTCAACAGACAGAGAAAGGGAAAAAATTCAAATTCCTCAAAACTCAGTGAAATTGGCATCATCGCGAAGAGCTTGTTGCAAGATTTCCAATGACGTAAACAAGTCATCAAACAAAGTTATAGATCAAAAGATATTCACGGTCAAAGTTTTGGTCAACCTAGCCCAATCAACAGGGATGAGTGAGCATTCGTTTTGCTAACGTCGGCACCAGTACGTATGACATCATCATTAGTATAGTATACGTGGCACATGTAGAGGGCGACAAGTGTTATGCTGACCTGGAAACACCAGAGGTTTCCATGTGTCACTCATTTTTGGACTTTTTGCAAATCCGTGGACCAATGAAAATGTGCCACGTGGTAGTTCGTACATCCATGTGGTAGACCATACATCCACCTATCAGGTGACGTGGCAAGCTGATGGAGCAGGATGACATGGAAGTGACTGTGTAAGAAGTGGTGACGTGGGCCAATGAAAGGTTGCCACGTGGCCCAGTCATGGACTACCACATGGCAACAGGAAAATGCATAAGGATGCCCAACATACGGATTTCCAAAAATTGGCAGGGTAGGCTGGCACCAACCCCCAATCTGCCAACTTTGATAGGATTCCGCCAAATATGGTTGGATATAACCACACCACTAGACTTAACCGTATCTGCCAAAGGCTCTGCCAACTTAACCGTATCTGCCAAAGTCTCAGCCAAAGCCATCAACCATATATATATATATATAACGTTGTAACCATATGCCAAAAATGGGAGTCCCACAGGTTCGACCCCGAGATCCACCCTATTACCTCTTCCTTTGCAAAGTCTGCCAACCGTTTGGGCTGGGGTGTGACTTGGTAAAGTCTGCCCCCTTTATTACTTAAATGTTTATTTTTGCCAGCGTACGTGGGTCAGACCAGGGCGCGACCGTACGGACAAGGCATGATTTTCGAGACAAATTCCCATGAATTAATTGCAGGTGCAAGCATGGAAACCGACGTGAATTTCCTTAGGATCCTAGAAGTGCTAGACTCAGATAAAGGCATGGAGACAATCGTTTTTGGGTAATTCGAGGCCACGAATTTAGTGGTGTTGTTTTTTTTTTTTCTAATTTGAGCAAAGCTTCTGCAGCTTAACTCGAGAACGAGGTATACTTATTTATTTTGGAAAATTCTTTTGTTGAGTTAATAAAAAGGCCTACCCATTTGAGGGCAGGACCCGAAGACATAGTCCACCAGGGATGAACTCCATTATCAAGTTTTTGTGTTCAAATTTGACGCTTGTGTCTCTTCATTATTGAGTTTTTCCTTCTTTATGGTGCACTTTAATTTATGCTCATTTAATACAATTCTTTATAAGTCACCTCGATGAAAAGATCCCGGATCATGTTGGTATCAGAGCAATCATCTTTGACTTGAATTATTGAGTGTGAATTCTTACTAGGGCTAAGCATAAGCATGTTGAAGGAATTCTTAAGACTTTCAATCCTGAAGTTGGTGGTGCATCCCGAAGGAAGAAAATGGCCGAAGAGGACAAGCATGATGAAGAGGAGAAAAAATTCTACATGGTATTTTATCGCATGTCAGAAATGGTTGAGTGAATGTATGGAGACTATGAGAAGAGGATGAAGAAGAAAGGGAAGAAAAAGGAAGCACACACATATGATAATGCTTCAGTGAATCAAGGGGCAGGAGGAGACCCTCTTGAGCCTCCATATTCACCATCAAGTTCTAGCTCTTCTTCCTTTGAGCATTCTCATCATTCTCATAATTCTAGCCATAAAATTTCTTTTAAGAAACCATTATTAAAGCTTGATGTAAAATTTGCTTTACCTATGTTTAATGGAGATGCTAATCCTGAAAATTTAGATAATTGGATCCGACAGATTGACGTGTATTTCCGTGTTCAATAGATTGACGAAGAGGAAGTTAAAGTGCAATTGGGCTCTCTTAGGTTTGAAGGCACTGCTCTCGTATGGTGGGAGAGAAAACTTCAGGACATAAGTAAGTGTGGTAATCTTCTTTCCTCATGGTCAGAATTTAAATCAGCGATAAGGAAGCAATTTTATCCATTGGGTTATTTACATAAAGCAATGATGGAATGGAAAACTTTAAGACAAAGTAACGGTCAAACTGTACAAAGTTTCATGGAAGAATTTAGGAAAAAATCTCTTTCATTAGACATTCCTTTGGATTCTTATGAAAATTTAATGAAGTATATGGGCGCACTTCACAGTTATATTCATCATACTTTGCTATTGTTTAACCCCACCAGTCTTGACAAAGTTTTTGTGCAAGCCACTCACCTTGAGAATAGGGGAAAGTATGTTCAAGAAGATCCCAGAAAGAAACCTTCCAATCTCCCACATAAGCAGTTTAAGAAGTTTAAAAGGAAGGACAAAAAGAACGCCACTGTAAAGAGAGAAGGAAATCCATCTTGCACTCATTGAAAGAAGAGTGGTCATGATGATGAACACTGTTGGAAACTGCATCCAGAGAAGAGACCGAAACAGTTCGGTGGAAAGGGGAAGACAAAGACCGTTGCTACAGTGCAACAAGATCTTGGTTCGATTCAGGAGACAAAGGAAAGATCACAATGGTTGTATTACAAGGTAAAGATTCCCTTCATGCTAGTTCAAATTCCAATAATGAATCTCATGATGATGAAATAAAGTTGAATGAATTATTTCATATAAGAGTTGTATCTAAACACACTAAGATAGATACATTATTTGATTTAGATTCCCAAGTAAACTTGATATCTGAAGCACTTGTCAAAAAGATGGGTCTTGAAACTAAACCACATCCAAATCCTTATCCTCTTGGTTGGGTATGTGATAAAGAAAAACTTATTGTCACCAAACAATGTAGGGTAAGATTTGCTATTGCTTCAAAGTTGATTGATGAAGTGGATTTGGATGTTGTATCACTTGATATATGTGGCATAGTGTTGGGGAGTCCTTATATTTATGATAGAAAAGCATTCTTCTTTCGTCATGAGAGAAAATATCACCTTACTAAAGGGGGAGTGGAATATGTTGTTAGAGGCCACAACACGAGTGTAAACAAAACACTTGTTAGTGCAGGACAAATGAAGAGACTCATAAACACTAATAAGAGATATGCACTCATGGTCGTAAGGGAAAAGGATGTCGGAACATCCGACGCTTTTCAAGGATGTGATCCTTCTCATAATAAATAATTAATTGATATTGTTTCTAAGTATGATGATATTTTCCAGGAATCAGATGGATTACCTCCTAAGAGGGAAATCAAACATGAAATACATCTTCAACATGATTCTCCTCTTCCTAATGTGGGCATGTACAGGATGTCAGTTGTAGAGATGACAAAGATAAAAAAGCAGGTGCAAGGATTATTGGATCAAGGGGTTATCAGGCCCAACTCATCTCCTTGTGGTTCTTCGACCAGGATGGTGCCAAAGAAGGATGGCACATGGAGAATGTGTGTCGACTACCAAGAATTAAATAAAATCATGGTGAAAAATTGATACCCTCTTCCTCATATAAATGATTTACTTGATCAATTAAAGAATGCTATTTATTTCACTAAGTTGGATTTCCACAGTGGATACCATCAGATCAGGGTTGTAGAACAAGATGCATGGAAAATTTCCTTTAAAACCAAACAAGGATTGTTTGAGTGGTTAGTTATGTCGTTTGGGCTTTGTAATGCTCTGACAACTTTCATGCATGTGATGAATGATGTATTCATGCCATTTGTAGATGATTTTGTGATTGTATATTTAGACGACATTCTTGTATTTAGTGGGACTTGGGATGAACATGTAAGGCATGTAAAGCAAGTATTGGATACTTTTCAATTGGAAAATTTGTATGTAAAATTATCCAAATGTGAATTTGGTAAGACTTCACTTGTATACTTAGGTCATATTGTAGGAGGATGACAATTGAAAATTGATCCTTCCAAGATTGATGTAATTGTAAATTGGCATGAGCCCAAAAGTGTAACCGAAATACAAAGCTTCTTAGGTGCAATCCAGTATTGGAGGAGATTCATTTCAAACTTCTCTTTTATAGCAGCTCCTTTGCATGCCTTAACCAATGTGAAGAAAACTTTTCAATGGGGAGGAAAGAAACAAAAACTTTCGATGCTTTGAAGGAAAATATTAGTACCACACCAGTATTAGCATTGTCGAATATTCAACAACCTTTCAAGATCGAGACAGATGCCACTGGGTACACCATATGTGCAATATTGATGCAATATCATAAGCTTATATTTTACCACTCTGAAACTTTTAACCAAGCTATTGTTAACTATCCTACATATGATAAAGAGTTGTATGCATTAGTTCAAAGCATAAATAAATGGAAGCACTACTTGTTAGGGAAAGAAACAATCATACATACAGATCATTAACCCTTACAGTATCTCCAAGCACAAATCAAGTTACAAAAATCTCGACATTACAGATGGATCGGTTTTCTTCAACAATTTCATTTGGTAATCAAATACAAAAAGGCTATGAGTAATAAGGTAGTTGATATGATTTCTAGACCTTCTATTGTTGCTTCTATTATTTTGAAGAATGCTCTTTATCTCATGATAACTATGTGGAACAATATGCCATTGATGAATATTTTAAAGAAGTATCCGAGAAGCTAACCCATGGTTCACAGGTAGAGAACTATTGTCTGAAGGGAAAACTACTCTACTATCTTGGAAAGCTATGTATTCCTACAAGTTAATGAGTCCATGTAATACGAGAAGCTCACACTTCTCTTGTGTATGGGAATTTTGGGGTAGGAAAAACTATGGCTCATTTGCAGAGATTTTGTTACTGGCCTCAGATGAAAGAAATTGTAACTAAATATGTAAAGGGGTGTGTGATGTGTTCTACTTGTAAGCTCACTAATAGAAAATTGGGGCTATACTCACCACTTCATGTTCCATCCCATCCATGGGAAAGTATCTCCATGGATTTTGTAGGGGGTTTACCAATGTCGACAAGTGGTCATGACTATTTGTATGTTGTAGTGGATAGGTTCAACAATATGTGTATCTTAATGCAATTTAAAAAGAAGATCACTGCTGAGTATACTGCTAATATATTCTTTCAGTATGTTTGGGTTCACTTTGGGTTACCCACATCCATTATCTTAGATCGAGGTACTCGATTCCTTGGGGATTTTGGGATAAGCTTGTGGAGAATGATGGACACCAAGTTGAAGAGGAGCACTTCTTTCCATACACAGACCGACGGACAAACAAAGGTTGTTAACCGAACAATGTTAATTTTTCTTCGAGGCTACTACCACAAGCATCCCAAGTTATGGGATGAATAGATACCCTATGTACACCATGCCTACAATCGAGCCTTACATTCCTCCACTCAATGTTCTCTTTTTGAGACATGTTTTGGGTATTTGCCTAAGGTTCCTTTGGACTTGATGTATGGGAGAGATGTCGATTCAAATGAAGAAATAAATGAATGTAGATACCACAAGTTCATTCAGAGGATCCAATAGGTACATCAAGAAGTCATGGAACAATTGGAGAAAATTCAAGCACAATATAAATCTCGGCATGACAAACACAGGATTGATCATTAGTTCCAGGTTGGAGACTAGGTATGGATTCACATCAACAAAGAGAGATTAAAGGGTGAAGGCAAGAAACTCAAGCCCATCCAATATGGACCCTTCACTATTTTGGAGAAAAGTGGTACCAATGCTTTTCATCTAGATATTCCACCTTATATGCAAATCTACTCAGTTGTAAATGTGGAAAATTTGAAACTTTTTGAACCTCCCATGATCATGGATCAGGGTGAGGAAGTTTCAATACCTTAAGTTGATGAGTTTTCTCCTGAGTAATTGGATGATTTGAAGGAAGATATCATCTTGGACAGAAGGAAAAGGACTTCACACAGGGGTGATGTTGATTATCTTCGAGTGGGCTTAAAGGGAACACATCCAAGCAAGGCAAAGTGGATTGAGAAGGACAAGGTGAGGGAACTCTTCCCTCACTTATCTGTTGATTGATGAAAGCTTTTTGTGGTCCAAAAATATCTCAGTGGGAAGGCGTGATCCAAAAAGGATCCAAAGGAGATTAAGGATAACTCAAAATTCATAGAAGCAACTTAGGAAGCTCAGAATGGCCTCAACAAACAGAGAAAGGGAAAAAATTCAAAGTCCTCAAAACTCAATGAAATTGGCATCATCGCGAAGAGTGCGTCACGAGATTTCCAATGATGTAAATGGATTGTCAAACAAAGTTATGGATCAAAAAGATATTCAAGGTCAAATTTTTGGTCAAACTAGCCCAGTTAGAAGGGATGAGTCAACATCCATACTATTGACGTCAACACCAGTGCGAATGATGTCATCGTCTATAGAGTATACATGGGACACGTAGAGGGTGACACGTGTCATGTTGATGTCAACATGGTGACATGGAAACACCATAGGCTGTCATGTGTCACTCATTTTTGGACTTTTTGGAAAAATATGTGGACCAATGAAAAGGCGCCACGCGACAGTCTGTATCGCCACATGACAACCAGTATAGCCATCTATCAGGTGACGTGGAAAGATGACGGAGCAAGATGATGTGGCAATGATTTTGGAAGAAGTGATGACGTAGACAAATGAAAGGTCGCCACGTGGCAACAAGAAAATTCATAAGGATGCCCAACATCTGGATTTCCAAAAATTGGTGGGGTTGGTTGGTGCCAACCCCCAATATGCCAAATTTGATAGGATTCTGCAAAATCTATCCAGATATAACCACACCACTAGACTTAACCGTATCTGCCAAAGGCTCTGCCAACTTAACCGTATTCGCCAAAGTCTCCACCAAATCTATAAACCATATATGTATAATGTTGTAACCATATGCCAAAAATGGAAGGCCCGCGGGTTCGACCTTGGGATCTCCCCTATTACCTTTGCCTTTGCAATGTTTTCCAACCATTTGGGATGGGGTGTGACTTGGTAAATTCCACCCCCTTTATTACTTAAATGTTTCTTTTCGCTAGCCTACAAGGGTCAGACCAGGGTGCGGTCGTACGGACATGGCACAATTTTTGAGATAGATTCCCATGAATTAATTGCAGGTGCAGGCACTGAAACTAAGGTAAATTTCCTCAAGGGCTTGGAAGTGCTAGACTCATATCGAGGCATGGAGACAGTCGTTTTTGGGCAATTCGAGGCCACGAATTCAATGGTGTTGTTTGTTTTCTGATTTGAGCAAATTTTCTGTAGCTTAACTCCAAAATGAGGTATACTTATGTAGTTTTCCAAATTATTTTGTTGAGTTAATAAAAAGGCCTACCCATTTGAGAGCAGGACCTGAATACGTAGTCCACCAGGGATGGACTTCGTTATCAAGTTTTTGTGTTCAGATTTGATGCTTATGTCTCTTCATTATTGAGCTTTTCCTTCTTTATGGTGCACTTTAATTTATGCTCATTTAATACAATTCTTTATAAGTCACCTCGATGAAAAGATCCCGGATCATGCCACATCTCTTCTCATAGATTAGCTACCACCATTCGAGCAAGATTGTTTTCATTCTGCATTTTATAGTTTCAAAATATTTCTTATTTAATAGGAGTTAAGTTCCACTGTATCTTTATTATTGTTCTCTATATATCTGTGTTAATTTTATAGATCCGTGTTTCATTTCGTTCCGCTCATAAATCTAGATCACATGTGGTCCTACTAATGAGGTGGGGCACATTTAAATGATTCATCAAAAGGACATGAACATAACCTTAAGCCACATCTACTCGTTTGCATGTATGAAGCATGTGGTACTACTAATGAGGTGGGCCACATCTAAATAATTCATCAAAAGGACATGAACACAACTTTGATAACATCTACTCCTTTGCATGTATAACTCATGGGGTCCTACTAATGAGGCAAGCCACATTTAGATAATTCATCTAAAGGATAGAAACACAACCTTCAACCACATTTACTCCTTTGCATGTATAAAGGATGTGATCCTACTAATAAGATAGGCCACATTTAAATAATTCATCAAAAGTACAAGAACACAACTTTCGACCACATCTACTCCTTTGCATGTATAGAGCATGTGACCGTACTAATGAGGTGAGCCACATTTAAATAATTTATCAAAAGGATAGAAACACAACCTTCAACCACATTTATTTCTTTACATGTATAAATATGTCATCTTACTCATGAAAGAGGTGGGCTACATTTAAATAATTCATTTAAAAGATAAGAACACAATGTTTTTCTATATCAACTTCTTTGCACGTATAAAACATGTGATGCTATTAATTTTATTTAGTTAGTAACACAACCTTCTAAGTATAAGATAGGAAACATCTACGCCCTTGGATGTATAAAGCATGTGATCCTATTAATTTTATTTATTTGAAGATGTGATTTTTATATTAGGCGAACATGATATGCCTCTTAAAAATGGAAAAGTTGGACTTGCTTTGCATAAGGAGAATAGCAAAGATTGATGTTAATTTATTAGTCCTTGCCCTTAGGGCTCCAGGGACTAATAGTAATCGATTTTCCAATGTTTTATTAGTCTGGAACAAAAACCAATGGATTTAACCAAAGTTTAAGCAATGTCATGCAATTTTTCAATGCCCATTTGGTTTTTAGTCCAAATTTTTAACTTTGAGGCCTTATTTGGCCTCTTCCCGAGAAACCCCCAAACCAGATATTGGCTTAAAGAAATTTGAGGTGCATATTTCAGGAGTAAGTTTGTCAAACTCAAGTAATGCTAGAACTAAGTCTAGCATTAGATCTTGACATTAAATGTTTCCAATCTTAACCATTGGAATTCCCTTGACTTGCCACCTTATTGGAATTGTCACACGTTGCTTGTTGTGTTGAATCACTGTTTGTTCGCATGTTTCCCATGTGTTGCATCACTCCCGCTTCTCTTCTTACCTCATATTGCTTGCAATCTGCAATTTTTCAACCACTTATTCCTACAATTTGAACTAAACTTTTAGATTGCTAGCTATATATCAAATAGAAAGAGGTTCTACCTTTCTCCAGGAGAAAATTTGGCCCGCAATTCTATTTTGGTAAATTTGGACTCTAGCAGGCTGGGTTTGAGGTTGCTCTCTTACTGCTCATGGTTGGTTCTCCTCGGCGAACGCCTGCATCGGTCCCAACCCATGTTTTCAGGGCTTGACGAATACCTGCAGCGGTGCCAACCCAAGTTTTCAGGGCTCCTCATTCACTGAACCATGGATCTGTTCTCGTGGGCCTCTTGCAATTTTGCAATATCTATTTCATGGAGAATTGACGAGCTTGAGAAAGCAATGATTGATTCCTCTATTTGGTAAGCCTCTAAATTATATCTATTTACTTATATATATTTGAATATATGATCAAACTAAAAATAAAACATCAGGAAACCAGAATAATTAGGCTTCTATGAATTTATCAGTTACAATTTAATTGTGAAGGGCAAGGGGGAACTACGACATACTCTAATCACTTTCAAATTAGGGTTTTACATGTTGTATCTTAACTGCACCAAATCCCGATGCAGTCATTTTATTAGTTTTCAATCGATGGATAAATCTACCACTCATGCCTCTGGTGGATCCGCTCCTGTCATCTCTACTTCTGCTACCTTTGATGCTTATACTCCTGCGGGTGAAACTCCAACCAGATCTTATTCTAGGTAATCAAATGGATATGGGGCTGTAACTTATGTTTTTTCAATGGGCACTACTCATACTGGTACTGATACTGGTACTGCTGCTCTTTGTCTTTGGACTGGAACCAATTTCCCCCTTACCGGTGATGTAGCTTCTTTCTTCTGTGTCGTAGCTTGTTGCTGTCCCATACCAGTAACTCACTCTGGATCTAGCCGGCTCTACGCCAACTTTCCACTCTTAAATTTACCACATTGATAATCTGATTTGGTTCTCAGGCTTTAGTTAGGTGTGACTTTGTGGATTAAGGCTTCATTGTTTCATATTCTCTAGGTGCATGAAAAGATCAATAACATAAGTGACAAAGCAATCCTCCCCACCAGTTGGAGTTTGATAGGAGAGCTATTAATTATGATATTTACTGCTATGATACATGCCATGACACAAACTACTTATGGAATTTACACTTACCGAAAGATATATTGAGAATAGAGGAATCCAAAAGCATACATAAAATATTTGGCTGGCTTCCACCACCTTGGGGGATTTGGGAGTTGCAGTGATGTCCCAATCATTTCTCTTCTCAATATAAGACTGGATTTTGAGGCATGTATCTCGACTGGTTCACTTCAACTCTTAAAAAACCATCGTCGATGTCGATCCCCCGGTGAATTGCACTCATTACATGCCCACCTGACTTCACATATGCTCCCTGCACGTGCAACCAAATCCACAACGACAAGGCCTGAACCTGCTCACACATCCTACGTCACCCAACAACTTTGATTGTAGATGTATATCAATATTCCCTCCACTTATAAAATTCCCATACACCCTTCCTAGTTCTCAACACAGATCAGAGCCTTGCAACGAGTTTCTTTTCTAGTAATTTGATCGACAAGGATGTCTGCATTGGACAGAACTAACAGTGTCATATTCAAGTCCCACTGACAACACATGCTGAGGAAGACGACTGCCATGGCGTTCGATAAGGCATTCCTATATCAGTTGGTGTTGCAGGGGAAATCATAATCTTCAAAGTCTTTTTATTATTTCTTTGTCGTGGAAACCATGAGAGATAGAAGTCTGTGGAAACCTCTCACACCTTAACCATAATCTGTAAATCATGGCTGGAAAACACCTTGTCTCCACTTAACACCAAATAAATTGAACCTGAAAATTTTTGGACAAGATAGTTGTGGAAGCAGATCCATAGCTACAGGTTCTATAACCATCCTTTGCTTTGCAGTTTGTGGATAATTTTTTGCAGCTAAACAAACTCAAATTTTGTTTTGCAGGAGCAAATGGAGTCATAATCTGGGTGGCCAAATATGAAGTTGAAGATGCGGCAGTGACGGGGATTGTCCTTCCCCTTCTACCTCCATAGATAGAGTTAACCAGAGTCCTATGTGAAACTATACCCATGTCGATGAGACTGTCGCAGGTTGTTGTGACTCATGGACAACACATGGAATTTTCCACAGAGTTACCCACTCAACATCTAGCATCAATATTGATTTATGGAAAATAAGTTGCATGGAATCCAGATGTGTAGTGGAGCTACTACATAGATCTATGTGTTACATAGAAACACATGTAACACATAGATCTATGCAGTAGATTTATTATATTCAAAGCACTTGTCGATTATGATCTAGGGCTAGTTTGTATTGCATGGGCGTGATAGAAGCCAATTGTTGGTTAAAAGGTGTCGGCTGCTGCTGAGATCTTATATGTGTTAAATTCAAAGAAGTGATATTAACATGAATTAGATGGTTCTTGTGGTCTGATGAAGTTGTGAAAAACAAATAATAATGTTCACTTATAAGGAATTGCCTTGTTATCTTGTTGATTTACTTTCCTTTTTTACAACTCTTGTGCTTTTTTTTGTTTTTACCTTGGGTTACTAGGCAGTTAATTAATTTGAAATGCATTTCCCTTAACGGTATTGGAAGGAATGCTTCGTTGTAATAATCATTGCTGTCAAAGACGAGGTTTTATTTGATAAGTAAAGTCTTATCTAATCGAGCAATATTTTTGTGATAGTCTCGAAGACTTCATATTAGCCTTAAATCGACCATTGAGTTTAGGACTAATCGACGTTTGAAAACCTAACCTTGTTAATAAATTAATCTAGTATAAGGCTGCCATATTTCACCTTCCACTTGAGTTAAGACATTTATCATTGTTCTGACAACCATATTGATTTGTTTTAAAAGTAGACAACAAGCTCCTCTACCTTCTGGGCAGGGACGTGTTGCTCCGCAACCTCCCTTGTTTAAAGGGAGTTTTTGATACAAGGGGAGCATGAGAAATCCACTCAAATTTAGAATGTTGGGTTCCTTTTGGGAAGGGGGATATTATAAGTTTTATGTTACCAAGTGCATTACAAAAATGATGAAACATAAGTATAATAGTTTTGGATGTGGATAAAAGAGAAGGTGAGTTATTTGAAACAAATGGAAGAAGGTAAATGATAAAATGGTAAGTTACTTATCTTATGTTTATGTTTTACATAATGAATCTTTACAAAGTTGAAATGTTTATTTGATTTTATACTATTTTATGGAATTTTATGGATACATAAGGGAATTCAGAAATGCCTTCCATTAATACTTTTTTTCTTTACAATGTGGAAGTGACTCCACCATGGGTCTCATTATATGAAGAAAAAACAAGAAAATGGGAGAATGGTGGGACACAATTCAAATGGTTAAATGATAAAAGCATGTAAATGAAAATACACCAATAACTTAACTCTTTTAAGGCGTCTTGGGCAAGGCAAGGTGTCGGTAGGAAAGGCACAAGGCAAAGTGCCTGAAGGCAAGGCAATGTAGTGCTAGGAAAGAAGACGAGCCAATCGTCGGATAAGGAGTGAAGGTGGTCACAACTTAACTTTTTTAAGATGACCTAGGCAAGTCAAGACAAGGAAAGGCGCCAAGAGAAAAGGCAAGGCAAGACAGTGCTAGGAAAGAAGACGAGCCAATCGTCGACAAGGCAAGGTGTGTCGTCTAATTTGTCCCAATAGTTAGATGAAAGATTGTATCAGACATAAATATGACTAATCCAGATAGTACCCACATGGTGAATAAGATGTGTACTAAACATAGGAATTTGGTGCAACAATAATGTAATAATCTTAGGGAATTGTTTATTTTAAATTCCATGTTTGATTTATAACATGTATTACATTGTTATTGATCAGGTTCTTATACGTATGACAATCATGTCCTTTGATTGATTTTTACAAATACATTAATTTCCATCTTTCTGAACATGTGGATTTTTTTTTTCACTCAAGAGGTCAAAAATGGACTTCGATTAAACTAGTCATGTGAGCCCTCATGATCAAAACCTAGTGTTTTATATTATGTTGAAAAGATATGGGATACCATACAAATGAAATTCTCATCTTTCCAATGTGGTATTTATAGGTGCAAGCGGTGGGATGCATTTAACCAATTTAATGTAAAGGAAAATCATAATAGTGGGATAATATGTATTATCTCTAGAAAAATGTGAGATGAAATGAAAAAGCCTTATGCTTTTCCAAAACATTGTGACCAAGTGCATTTTTTTTTTATAAAAAGGGAAATTATATTTATATTAGAAAAATGTTGTAGCTACACTGTACAACATGAAAATACATATAAAGGGACTATCCAACAAAATTGTTTGAAGTATGTCCAAATATTAGATCTAACATTCTAATACTACATAACATTCCTTCAAAAAGAATTTATGAAATCTACTACAAGTGCACAATTGCACAAAAACTCCTAACAAAAAACAAACTTTAAAATGCATAAAAAATTATTGGATGAGACCAAATTGACTATAGGATTCCTCCTATTGCACTTCATTTGTTGTATAATTTTGGTATATGTTCAACGTCTCCATGTCCTATTGCTGTTGTTGGAAAATTGCATGCTCCGTATCCCTTGTTGACCCAATCGAAAACATGGACATTTAGTAAGTTGTGGATTTCATTCTAACTAGGCCATCAATAATTTGTTTGAGAGTTTCACATTCAGTCTAAAAATCCACAATTTGTTGTTTCTGGTGGTGAAGGGTCTCCATCAACAAAGTGAATTCAATATCCCTATTAGCTTCCTAAGATTTTATTTTGTCTGAGAATGATGATATTGAGGTTTTGTTGCTAACAACTTAAGCCTCATGCCTTCTTAGAAATCACCAAACTTCAAGGTCTCACACAAACAAAATTGTCTCGAATGCCCATGATCCATTAAGATCTCCCAATATGAACCCAAAGACAACCCTTTTTTATCATTAGCCACATGCCATCTAGAATTTTTGAAATCACCGTCCAACATCCCAACAAGGTCAATAATAGAGGTTTGACCACTTACCTTTAGCAGTGGATGGCACCACCAATGATGAACTAAAATGAGATTGGCCCTGTTAAGACCTAGACAAAGCCCCATTTTATGTGTAAAACCCCTTATTAAGCCTTAGATATTGAATTATTACATTTATAGTATTATAATTGTATGACAACGAGAACCCTTCATGGTACCCTTTCATTATAATTATACCCTTTGTCTCTTCTCTCTCTCTCTCTCTCTCTCTCTCTCTCTCTCTCTCTCTCTCCCCACACACACACACACACACACACACACACACACACACACACACACACACACACAAGAGAGAAAGACCTAGTCTTAGGAACATATTATCTCATCTCATATTGTATTCTAAATTGGATATATTGTAAAAGGATGTTTCCCCCTCGAAGTGGACTGTAATCATTGACTTTTTATCATTTTTAAAAGTGTTGGATCATAATATTTGGTATTAGAGCATCGATCATAGGATTTTTCTTCTCCAAGAAAGTCATCTTAGAATTTTAGCTATAATGTTTTTTGGGGGACGATTAATATAACAAAACTTGGAGCATTTTTATAAGACATATCAAGGTATCTTTGATATTTTTTTTAGCTTCTAGGTCATTATACGTTCAGAGATATACCCTATGGAAGATAGGGTTTTTTGACTATCCCTATAACTAATCTCAAACAGGTGTTCCGAGTAAAATGATCATATCTTCTTCAAAGAGGATCCAAATTCTATGAGATATATTTCATTTGAAAGAGGACAATCCATAGTATTTATGGTAGAAATTTCAGAATCAGGTATTAAATATTGGACACATGGAATTCTGTACAAGTTCACTCCCTCACAAAGGAAAAAAATCAGAAAGGTTTGGGAAAGTTACCCTAACTTTCACTTGGCATGTACAATTTTGGTCGGACCCGTGGAATTACAAAGAAGACATTTCAGAGTACTACAGGACAAAATTTTAGACTTAGAGGGATCTAAATTTCAAAAATACATCAGAAGGAAGGTTGGCTAGGAGAACAAACTCCAAATTAAGGGTTTAAAAGCTAAACCTCCATAAATCTCAACCATGACTCAAGATGAAATTGACAAGATTTATCGCAAGATGGAAAATAGGATCACTAAAAATGGGGAACAAATGGAACATAAGATGGATGAAACTATTAAAAGAAAAATGGATGAAGTGAAAAACAAGATGGATAAGAAGATAAATGAGAATAATAATGAGATGAAAATAAATATGGATGAAATGGAAAATAAGATAGATAAGAAGATGGATGACATGAAAAATGAGATGGATGACATGACAAATAAGATGGATGAAATATACAAAAATCCATGAAGGAATTGCAAAATTCCTTGTCTTCCATGATGTTTCATGCTCTAGATGATAGACTCTCTAAAGGAGATATCAAAATGCAAGGAAGTCAGGAAAATACAAGTAGTATTTCAGTTGAACAACCTGCGGATAATAAACAATTTTATAGTGGATTTAACTCTAATAGTGGATTTAATTACGGTGGAGGTCCTAAATTCAACTTTCCCAAGATTGAATTAAATACTTTTGATAAAACAAAGGTCTTTACCTGGGAGACCCAAATAGAGAAATATTTTGAATTGCATAATATTATGGATGATAAGAAAAGGATTCACATAGAAACCTTGAAATTTGAGATAAAACCATATCAATGGGTAGTGAAAAGGAAACCCCTGCTTTATAATTATACTTGGGGTTTATTTACAAGAGACTTAGAAGAACAATATGGGAAAGTGTGGGAACAATACTACTTCATTCATTTGACAAGAATAAAGCACTTAGGTGATATTCAAAATTTCAAGTATTGGTCACAAGGGTGGATGACATAAGTGATGAATAGTTGTTGGAAGCTTACATGAGTGGATTAAAAGAAGACATCAAACATGAGATTTTCTTAAGACATCCTACAAATATTATGAAGGCTATGCAATATTCTCGTCATATTCAAGAAAAAAATAAGGCTACACACAAGTATACCATTGGAGCATACACAACAAGCAAAGATCATTTTGGGGCTCATAAGACAAGCGTACCTCAACCAATAAGGTTGAAACCTCAACAAATGGATGAAAGAAGAGAAAAAGTACCATGTTTTAAGTGTGACAACAAGTATAGTAAAGGGAATAAATGCAGTGAGAAGAAATTATTCTACATAGACTGTGAAGATGAAGAAGATCAAGAATTGGAACCACCACAAGATCTAGATCTAGAATATACTACTCTAATAATATCTTTCCATGCATTGGATGACATCAATACTCCACAAAGCCTCAATATATAAGGATACCTAAGAAATAAAAAGGTAAAATTATCCATTGATTCTAGTAGTACCCATCATTTCATCAATTACAAATTAACAAAACATCTGAATTGCTTTGTATATCCCGCACTAGAGTTTCAAGTTGTACACCCCATTTTCCCCAATATGTACATGTATGTCTAAATGTCGCCATGAGTCATGGCTAGTATGTTTAAATGTTTTGAACCATGATGAAAAATTAAAATGATAAATGCATTTTGATGAAAATTAAAATAAATTGTTGATGGGTGGAGCACTTACACAGAAATGATGCCATGAGAGGGAATGGTGAGGGGGGATCCTTACTAGTTGAGATGACCCTTGCTTGGAAGTACCTTGCTGAATTTAAAATATTCAAACCTGAAACTATACTTTGTCCTAGAATATTGATTTACCAGTCAAGATGGTGGTTGGGTGGTCATTCTCAGAAATCAATGAGAGAATGGACATAGTACCCATCTGGAAGTTTCTGATATGACCCACGAATTTAGGGGATTTGACCACAAAATATTGTTGCAGAAGGAAACAAAAAGGAGGAAAATCACAGACAAAGGAGAGAGGACACACATGGTTGGGTCTGGAGACCAAAATTTGAGTGGAGAAGAGTGTGAAAAACTCTCTGGTTCTTAGCAAACGACGAGAAGTCAAGTTCTCTGTGATCTGGGTAAGAAAAATAACAAATACATTCTCTAAACCAAGCTATTAAACGCGACTGCGAATTTAGGGTATTTAGCTGTGCAAGATAAATGTTGTGACTTCCTAAGTCAAGGACAACCCTCCTTGATTAGTGGAACATGATATTTATTTTGCTAAATTCTGTTGGTGAAGGAGAGTGGTCTTCATCTTTTCATCCCTGTTTATGAGTGAGTATTTCCCTTATGGCATCATCTTCTAGCTAGGGTGTGGCCAACTGCAAGGATGACGAAATACAATTGTTCCTATGGTTGGGTGGAAAGAGGCTCACCCATCAACAATTTTCAATCTATCTTTAACGCTAAGATAAGTGTATCAATAAATTTCATAGGCCATGATAAGTTTCCTAATACTATGGTATTTATACTTTGGCTTATGAAGAATTGATATTTTGTTTAAGTAGTAAAATGTTTTGCTTCATATGCCCGATTGATCGTAAAATATGAAGAGAGTGGTGTACATATTTATTCTGTTGTTTTCCTCTGGCATTTTCTTCCTTTATAGACTATTGCAAGAAATTATTTGCAACTCTAAGCAAGAACATAGTGCTAGTTGGGAAATTGCAGCTCATTTGTGTGAATATAACCCATGAGTTAGTAGTGAAGACTAAACTGTCATAGTCTTCACACAACCTTTGAAATTAAGAATGTATAATATCTATTACATTAAATATTTAACATAACTTTGGTCTCATAAGCTTAGGCTAATTAGTAGAGAGGACAAGGTATTTTAACATGAGGAATATGTAAATCAAATGAAATTATGAATTTGTGTTTTGTGTTTAATTTTATGTGTTGGTAAGAATGAAATCCTTACCCATGTCTAAAGGTAAGAACCTGAAGTGGAGGCTAATCCCTAAATAATAGTAAATATTTTCTTGAAAAGAAGGTCTTACCTCCAAAAGAATTTATCTTTCCTGGAAAGAAATATATATATATATATATATATATATATATATATATATATATATATATTTCATTAAATTTTTTTTTAAGCAAGCTCAGGATTTCATTATTTTTTTAGTTAACCAGTCACATAGATTTGGACTTCACAGAGGTTAGTTTTCAAACCCTTAAGAAATTCTCTGTGAGGGCATTTGTTTGTTTTATTTCTAAATGTAATGTAACTATTCTCTATCCTCCGAACAATACAATATAATATTAAAATATTGAAATTTTCTCTATCAAAGTATCGACACCGGGGAAAGGAGGAGGTGAGGAACACGAGCTACATGAAAACCCTGGTGGTTGATCAATGAAATAAACATAACACACAATTTATTATTATTATAGTTTAATTGAAGTTTTCCAACATTAGGGAGATGAGAAGGCAAAGTATATAGGTCACGTGAGATCCAGGGGGGCGAAATGAACATTATAACATAATATTACAATAATAATAATATATGGAAATCCCCACCGGGATGTCAAGTACCGGGGAGAGGAAGTGAACGAGCATGGAATAAACATTTTACCGGGGGCGATATGGCCGACATAACACCTTTTTCAAATAATAATATTATATGGAGTCCTCATCGGGCTATCAGACATCGGTGGACTGAGAATAAAGATGCACATGATACATGATATAATCCTCGCCCAATATGGCCTACATATTATATTTTTTAGATAATAATATTAAACTCCCCTCCCACCGGGATAACGCATACCGAGAGCTTGAGTGGTAAGGGTGCGTGAGACAAAAGGTATACCCAAGGTCGACATTATATATATATATATATATATAATATATATATATATATATATATAATACTTACTTATGATTAATTAAGTGAGGTTATTTAATAATTAAAATATTAATATTAAATCCCTACCAGAATACCGAAGCTTGGAAATATTAAAAAGGTAGGTTTGGAATTTAATACACCCAGGGTAAAGTAAATCCTTAGTAAATTAGACTAAGAAACATGTTATTACGTGAGATATTAAATTAATGAGGTTTAATTAACAAAAATGAGGATTAAATAAATAAAATATTAAGGATTGGGATTTTAATATAATATTGATTAATTAACATAATAATATTATTAGTTTGGAAGGGTGCCAATCCACATGTGCTGAGTATCTTTCTAGTTCAAATTCACTTGCACGGTTTATTAAAATGACAGGGAATCCATTATTAATTCATGTTATGCATTTTTTTTAATTGTTGTGGGTGAGGAGCAATTGGTTCTACAATTACTTCTCTGGGCTTGCCTAACCACTAGAGCACCATCTATAATTTTCTCTCACATTCCTATTTTTCCAATGCCATCTCTAATTTTCTCTCACAATCCTCTTTGTTCAATGTGAGCCCTAATTTTCCCTCATGTTTATCTTTGATAGCGTGAACCCTAATTTTCTCTCACATTTCTCTTTCTAGCGCAAACCCTAGCTTTTTAGAAGCACAACATGTGTTTTCTTTTTTTTCCAAGCGAACCTTCTTAGGAGAGACCAACACAATTATACTTGCTACTCTAATTCTCATTGTAAACCCTAGTCGAGGGAATACCAATGCTAGTTTTTTCTTCTTGGTTGACCATTTTTCTGAGTATGAAAGACATATTCAAAAGCATATTTAGAATAAATATGTTCTTTGCGTATACCTCATGCCGTGTGTAGAAAACTAAATGTTCACATGCTATTAATCTATTACCTAGTCGCTACTGGAACCTCCTTTGTTGAAAACACATTTCTTTTG
Organism: Picea sitchensis; assembly: GCA_010110895.2. Classification (NCBI taxonomy): domain Eukaryota; kingdom Viridiplantae; phylum Streptophyta; class Pinopsida; order Pinales; family Pinaceae; genus Picea; species Picea sitchensis. The sequence goes on from SNQJ01S0059016.1 coordinate 38,381, forward strand.
CTCCACTGTTCATTTGTAACGGTTTACACCGATTATATGCATCCTCTAATAACATTGGGAATTTATTCTTTAACACCCTCATCTTTCACGAGCGTTTTAGCATGAGTAAGATAGCTAATGAATAGAGCATGTATAGAGAATAAGAATAATTACATTCAGATCCATGTTGAGGAAGTGGTTGGGAAATAATCCTTCCATTTATGGATCATTTTATGTATAAATTCACACCACCCATTGCATATCACACCCTTCTTATAAAACTCACTCAAATCCATCTTCAAAAGAATGAAAGAATCAAATATTTCAATGTTCATTTTTTCAAGAATTTGCATAAAATTCTAAAGGAACAACCTCCTAATCAACTGGTCATCTTTGGATGCTATAGAAATGCAATGCCATCAAAATTTAGTTATAAAATAAGAGACTAAAAAATAAATACATTAGGTGATGCAATGAGGAAGGCAATTGAAATGGAAGGGTATATGCTCGAAATTAATGTCGATCCATAGATTATTCTTGGAAGAGTACAAAGAAAGAAGGAAATTTTATTGGTATCATCCCAAGTCCCATCTACCTCAAAATCAAGTGAAGAATGAGGAGTTGGAAGGGGAATTTATCAAGGCCAACCCCCTAATGTGAGAAAAATTCTTGAAGATGCTCAAAAGACCCGTCAATGCACAAAGATTGTTCAATTAAGCATGATTGTTCGAAAAATGAAGAATGAGACTACCCAACTCAAAAGAAATGAAAATCACATTCCACCACATCAATATGTGAGAAGTTTTATGCTAAATCAAAGATATAGAAATGACAAAAATCAAAGAAATGAAGAACATATACTAAGAGCACCGCAAGTGCAAAATCCAAATCATGTCATTTTAGAAGAAATCATAGAAGAAGTGGAAGAATTCAATCAACAACAAATCAATGATCATCATCAAGTATTAGAGTCTGTGAAAACAAAAGATGTTTTATTGTCTCTATGTCAAGAGATTTATTTCAAAAAAGAAGATTATGATGATCAAGATAATGTTTTTCAAACAAGAAATCAAGCAAAGAAATTAAAATAAAAAATCAACCTGATAAGGAGAAAGCAAAGAGTAATGATCCAAAGACGACCAATTAACATCCAATTCAAAATTAATCTCAACAACCACCTTTAATGACTTATAATTTAGGTGATGAATTAACCAAGCTTCATATTACTTTACCATTCTTGGAAGTAGTAAATATTCCACAACAAAGAGATAATCTTTTGAAAATCTTGGATAACACAAGCTCCATTGGCCTAAGAATAGAGCAGTTGTTATAAATACTAAGCAACATCATAATTCTGCACCAAGAAGACCAAATGGAAAAATTTCACCATTTTACATGTCATTGTAAAATCATGATTTCATATTGCATAATTGTTTAGTTGAAAGTGGAGCCACAAATAACATTATGTCATTGTCTATCATGGAAGCTTTAGGGATGGAATACACTAAGAATTATGAAACAAGGTAAAGCATTTATGCAATTTATTCAAGGAAAGTACTGACCTATGGTGTTAAAGACTTTTGTGCCTAGATAAGCACATCACCACATATCACAACAATGTTTACTATGATCGTGGTTGATATTCCTCCTACATGTGGTGTTGTCCTGGGCCATGATTTGGGTTCAATGATTGGAGGTTATATCATGAATGATGGGAGTTGTATGATGCTCCCAAATAAATATGGAACAATGTTTAGAGTTCCTCGAGAACAAACAAATCCCACATCATTCGAAAACAAAGAAACTGAAATAATGCAAAAATATGTTGATGTTGGAATTAGGAACTATGTTGTTTTCAATACCGAGCAAATCAATCCAGTCAAACAATTCACAAACATTACTTTTCATGGCTTACGGAAAATGTCATTTGATGGTGCTTGTTCTAAGTCTAGCATTGGAGTTGGTGTGGTGTTTAAAAACCCCCAATCTTTCATTTATCCACATGCAATCAGACTTGAGTTCCCCTGCACTAATAATAAAGCTGAGTATGAAGAATTAATTAAAGGATTGATTCTGGCACTCCAAATCAAAGTTCAATATTTAACAGTGACTGGAGATTTGGAGTTAGTCATCAATCATATCAGGAAAAGGTACAAGATCAAGAAAGAAAGTTTGAAACTTTATGCTAAAAGGGTTTGGCACCTTATTGACTATTTCAATTATTTAAATATTACTTTTGTTGCTTGTGAAAATAATCAAAAGGAAAATTCCTTAGCAGTTGGAGCATATCCCTTTAATCCAAGTGATTCTCAAACGATTAATACTTTTCACGTTAAGACAATATTTTAACCATCTATCTCAGAGAATCAAGATTATTGGGAACTATTCGAAAATGATGAACATGTTACAAAATTCCTTACAGATGTATAGCCAATTGTTCCAGATGAAGCAAATATTGACGATCAAATCAATCAGAAGGAAGAAACTCATGAACGAGCTATCAACCTCTTTCCAAAGAATTATGTCAGTCTAGAATCACTCTTCAGAAGATATGATAAAAAAAAAAAAAGAGTATGACAGAAGAATTATCTCTTAGGAAAGTTAAAGAAACTCAGAAGAAAAACACTGGAACATCTGATGCAACAAAATATATAAATATGGATACTAATTGTACTGATGATGAAGTTAAAAAGTATACCTTCCGTTTTAAAAAATTAAAAGATGTTTTTTCTTGGACTTATGATTGATTTGAAGGAATAGGGTAAGTCATTCAAAAGGCTCAAAACCATTCAGAAAAAAATCAAGAGTGATCAAACAAAAGTTGAAGACTTTGGTAAAGTTAGAACTTGAAAAGTTGCAGAAGGCCGCCATAATTTTTTCAATCCGACATTTATAATGGATATGGAATATAGTGGTGTTTAGGAAAAATAATGGCAAGATCATACTTTGCATAGATTTTAGAGATCTAAATCGAGCAAGTGCCAAAGACAATTATCCCCTCCCAAACATGGAGATGTTACTTCAACAAGTCATTGGTTTTGCATTTATGTCTATGTTAGATGGATTTTTCAGATACAACCAAGTACTTGTTGCTGAGGAAGACAGATTCAAAACTACATTTTTTACACCATGGGGAACACATGCCTATATCTGTATGCCTTTCAGATTGAAAAAAAGTTGGTGCAACATTTAAAAGATCCATGGACCATGCTTTTAATGATTTAATTGGGAAGTTTATGACATATTATGAGGATGACCTAACTACTTATTCAAAATTAACATAACAACATTTGAAACATCTCAGACAAGTCTTTGAATGATGCAAAATGTATGGTATATCTCTCAATCCAAATAAGTGTTTGTTTGTGGTATCAAAGGTGAAGTTGTTGGGTAACATTGTAAATAAAGAAGGTATTTATATTGACCTGAAAAGGAATAAGTCCATCAATGATTTAAGTCCTCCTACATCTAAAATATGAGTATGATCTTTCTTTGGAAATATAATTTTTTTGTAGTGATTTGTTCCTGACTATGCCTCAATTGTGAAGCTAATTAACAAGTTCTAAAGAAGAATAAAGAATTTGGGTGGACTCTAGAGACTCAAAAGGACTTTGCAAATATAAAGAATGCAATCACTACTACTCATGTTCTTGTTAGTCTAGATTTCGACTAAGATTTTATATTGTATTCATTCGCTTCAGAAGAGACTATTGCTTCCACACTTACACAAAGAAATTTGAAAGGAGAAGAGCTTCCAATTTCCTTTATGAGTAAAACATTACATTATTATTAACTAATATATTCTGCCATAGAAAATCTAGCTCTTCTTTGGTAAAGGCCGTGGCTCATTTCATAACTTAGATTTTATCAACCCATGTCATAACTTATGTATCACATCCTCAAGTTAAAATTTTACTTAACCAACAATTTAGAGAAGGGAGATGGGGAAAATTGCTTACCAAACTTCAATAATATGTCATGGAGATCAAACCTCTCAAATTTGTCAAGGGACACTGATTGTGTAAGTTAATGACTAGTATTGAAGATGCAAATATTCCTCGTGCTGATGATGTAGAAAAAAAATATCTATCTATCTGAATATTTGAATGGTATATAAAGATATCATTTTTTATCTCAAATATGGACAATTTTCTGTTGATATGTCTTCTAAGGAAAGGAGGGCCCTGAAGATGAAAAATAATAAGTATGTATTGATATCTAGAATAATGTTTTAAATAAATTTTGAGGGTGTATTATTGAGGTTCTTGGACCATTCAAAATCCCACCAAGTACTGCAAGAATTTTATGAAGGAGTTTGTGGAGGACATTTCTCACTAGTGGTAATTGTACACAGAATCATTAGGGCGAGTTATTATTGGCCCACCATGTTTAAGGATGCTTATGAAATGATAAGAAAATGCCTTGCCTGCCAAACATTTTCTTGAAAAATGAAGAGAGAGACCATGCCTTTGAAACCCATTTTATATGAAGTGTCATTCATACAATGGGGTTTAGATTTCATTGGTCCAAGCAATCCAAAATCCAATAAAGAAAATGCATACATTATCACTACCACTGATTATTTTACAAAATGGAAAGAAGCAATAAATTTAAAGAATGTTGATCCAAAACAACTGATTCCTTTCCTAAAGGATAACATTTTATCTAGATTTCATGCTCCAAATACATTTATAACAGACAATGGATCAATTTTCATCGGAAAAAAATTCAGAAAGTTTTATGAGGAGTATGGAATATTAATGGGACAATCATCCAATTACTATCCACTGGGAAATGGATTGGCCAAATCAACCAATAAAACATTCATATAGGTTCTCAAAAAAATCATTACAACAAATCAAACAAATTGGCATAGAAAGCTAACAGATGCTCTTTGGGCAAGATGATTAACTCCAAAAGCATGTACTTAGAAGTCACCTTATAATTTGGTATACAAAAAAGAAGATAGATTTACAATACATTTGGAAATAAATGCACTGGTTGTTATTACTGAAAATGAAGACAAGGAAGAAGCCTCACCTCTTCAAGAAATATATTATCAATTAATGCATTTGGAAGAACAAAGGGTAAAAGAACTAGAAAACATGACTAACATAAAACAAATAGTCAAGAAGTATTTTGATCATAGTGCCACTCCCAAAAAATTTCAAAAATATCAATTGGTTTTACTTTGGAATAAAGATAAGGAGAAGCCATATTTTCATTCCAAGTTTGAAGCTTTATGGATCAGGCTGTATCAAATTGAAAAAATATTTGGTCACAATTCTTACTTGTTAAAAGATACAAATGAAAAAGTTCAAACACTACCAGTAAATGGGAAGTTCTTCAAGCATTTATTTATTTGATCACCAGTTCTCACCTCTCTATACATAAGATTTGCTTCTTTTCTTTATTTTAAAAGTTCTGTGTATTCCTATAGTATAGCCCAATTCCTTTTTCCTTTTTATTTCCTTCATGAAATACTTTATTTTGACTCCATCACCCAATGTAAGGCTCTATGTATTCTCAACAATCCACAGGGGGTTATTGTACCATAGTTGGATCCGATTGTTGATCCATTCATGTCTCACCTTTCTTTTCCAAACCTTATATTAAATATTTTCCCAATTCGCTATTCTTCTGATTTCCTTAAACAATCATTTTCTAAATTTTTTTACTTAGCCATTTCGTTGATTCGTGAAGGATTATATACCTTATACAGAGATTCATTTCACTATCACCATGTCCTTGAACTCCACACATGACCTTTCCCTGCACTAGTCAAATTCTGCACACAATACCCATTGCTTAGTCTATTTTAAATCTCTAGTGCGGAGAACTCACATCCTTTCTACCTTTGCACTCCTGCAGTTCCACACGTCCACACTCTCGTAGTTATACACCTTCACAATCCGACAATTATTCACAACTAATTCTCACAAGCGATGCACTCTACACAATAATCAAGAATTTATTTATGGCATGATTATTGGTTCTGATTCGTGAGGTAAAGGTGGCGATCTAGAGTTAATATGAAGTAAATAACTGACTTTTCAATGAGCCACTTTTTTTCAAAATAGTTTCTATTTATGATCACTCGTAGTTTGAAGGTAATTTGTATGTGTGGAGAGGACATCTTAGTAAATACCTTCCATGCACTTATCCATTTAACAACTCGAGCTTCGTAATTCATAACTCATATTTTCATGTGTATCAAAGTGCATTGAAGAAATAAGAAGTATGGAAAATAGGAGGAGGAGAGAGCCATTTTGTGGAGATACAACTAATGCTCTCATGCGACAAGAAAAAAAATTCATTGGTCTACTTCTTATCAATGTTTTTTAAACATAAGTCTTGATGAGAAGCAAAATAACAAACTTTGGACTACAGGGATCATGAATGTTGGTTGTGTACCAAAAGTTTTTTACTTTAGAGAACTAGTATCTCGGTGCGCTCAAATATTCGATTCGAAGACAAGAATGATTCAAGCAATTGTAGAGGGAAATAATAATGTTGTGCTGACCCCAAAATTTTTTAGAAGGATGTTGTACCTCCCTACTCCAAACATGAATCTAAAGCTACCAGATGTAGATGGTTTCCTTGACTCTCAATGCGGCGGTTCAAATTTGTTGAAATATTTCTTTCTTTCGTCTATCAAAATGAATACCAACCTTTTGGCCATCAACATATCCTTGTTCTAAGAGCCATCTCAAGACTTCTCATGGTTGTTTGCGTGCCTAATAGTGTTAGAAAAACATGATCGCAGAGCAATAAAATAAAACAAATGCGGAAATAAAACATAGAGGATACACAATACAATAGAGACACATATATACGTGGTTCACTCATTGTGGACTACGTCCACCAGAGAAATTGCTAGGTCCTTCCTTTATTATTATCCAATAAATGAAGGGATACAATCTACAACACACCCACTGTAACTTCCTCTTCTTTCTTTCACAGTCTCCTCACTCAGAATACAATATTCACAATGATACATAGCCGCAATACATTTCCCTCATAAAAGAGGGTTGCCTTCTAGGGAAAAAAACCCTAACATAACTTCTCCCGTCATATCTGCGACCTTATAATGAACGATCCAGATTTACTATGAAATTACAATATACAAGGCATTTTTTCCTTCGGGGGCTTTGCCCCCGAACCACTGCCAAGAGTTTACTTGCCCCCGACCCCCCCCTGCACTCCCCTGCGTGGAGGAGTGTACATTCTTCCAGGGTGTAAAGTCTTCACATGGATGAAAACAAAGACCTCTGAATCAGGAAGATAATCAGGCTCCACAGCCAAGAAATAGGACAAGAATCCACCTCTCATATACCCAAGTCATCTATGTATGTACTCCATTTCTCTATCCTAAAAGATACCATTTTCGATTGGGGTGAGGTGGTTTCAAATGAAATTTCCTTTCAATTGGGAAATTACTTAAATACTTAGAGGTTTTTTATGACTACATACTTGGTCTTCACAATTGCTTACTATAATATTTTTGAGGGGATTCCTTTGAAAGGAAATTTGGATGTTTATAAAGAACCAATTCAATTATGGTACTCTCCTCTCTAGAAACAAAAGGAACCTTTTCGTTTTTGCCTTATTCAAGACGAATTTCTCAAAGAATTAAGATATATATTAACTGGAGTAGAACCAAAAAGAATAACTCAAGAGGCTAAGGATTTTCTTAAAGGAAAGGGTATTTGCGTGCAAGAAGAAAATCATACTTACATCAAATTAAAAGGGTTTTGAAGAAAATCCTCTTCTTCTCCCAATATTTGTTTGAAATAGATATTTTACCATAGAGGTCTCTAGACAATATAAGGCACGATGTATTTTATTTGATAGAAAAAGATAGAAGCAATTAATTACACTACCTTTTCATGTGAGAAATACAGTAGTAAAGAATTCTACCCATCTAAAAGAAGTATATAAGATAGTTAATGCATTTAATCTTAAAGAGGCACAATCTTGGAGAGGCTTTGACCCCGAAGGATTTTTTTTCTGAACATTTGACATCTATGAGGTATAGTAATATTTTTAGAATATTTGTCAAAGAAATCGACGAAAATGACCCCAAAAGAAAATACAAAAATGTATCTAATGAATACCTGGTCACATAAATCAGTTCGAACACCCAAAGACAAAGCAAAATAATACAAAGAGGAAAATGAAAAGCTAATGTGAAATATTCTTCAGGTCCTTAGTCAAATAGGAGTTCCTCCTCTACGTAACGGAAAAAAGAGTCAAACATAAATAGAGGTGAGAGTAATGAACAACGTTCCAGAGGAGATGATGCACACCTTGTTGATATTGAAAGGAGACATGCATTGTCCCAATGAAAAACAAAAAGAAGTCCAAGTAAAAATGATTCCCAGAATTCAGGAAGCCCAAGGAACAAAGTTGACATGGAGATAGAGAGTGGGGAAATACCCAACTGGGTAGCCCATTGAATCGTTGAAAGCCAACAAATCACAAAGGATCTAGCTAAAGAAGAATCAATGATTTTTTAGGAGCAATCCTTGACATTGCACAAATATTAGTACAATAAGGAAGAGAAAAAGCTACAAATAGAGAATGTCAATGCAAAGAAAAAAAAGGTAACTCAAAAATGGAGTTCAGAAGTTGATGTATAAGGAGTCAAACCCTCAAGACTCCCAAAATTGCATTTCACTACAGGAGATTCTCTTGCTCATTTTATCTTAGAGAAAGAGTTAGAGATAATTAAGTTGAAAAGGAGAATAAGTGATTATGAAGACGTATTGAATCCTAATACATTATTTGCATAACCATTCAATATAGTTGTGTCATATCGAATGCTTCCAAGCACACTTGGAACTTCAATATGAGTGAGAAAGGAAAACAATTTGCTGAGTGGGGTGAGATTTTATGTTGTGGAGAATATGAATAGAAGGCTTGATATTATTTCACAAGCATATGAGGTTAGAACCAACTTAAGAAATTTATTACAAAGGATTACCAATTTTACAGAGTATTTGAAAAGAGATTTAGACCATGACGAAGGATTTTACAATAATGATGCAAATAATTTTATTGCACGGGTCACCATTTTAAGTGAGCATCATAGAAGTCAACAACAATTTCCTTCAAACCAAAGGATAAAAAAAATAATGGCAAGATGGCTAGTAAGGATAAAAATGTTACAAGATACAAATGTTGACTGTGAAAAATTAATGAAAAACGGGGAAATGCTTTCTTAAAGGGATTAGAGGGCCCACAAATCTTAAAGAATTCTGGGATTATAACTAAAGAAGAATTATACAAGGAGTTAGTTGTGGTTAAGACTTCATGGGCCAACGAATTCGACAACCTAGTAGAGTTCCACAAAGATGAAATTAAACATTGGCTTCTCACCTTTGTGTATGATAATGAGGACCACTTGTCATCAATTCATCAAACTCCACTCTGAATTTAAAGAAATATATGAAGAGATATTCTCTCTTAGGGTTAAACAAGATATCATCATCCCACCAATGAAGGAGTACATTGGCGAGTGGCTCAAGAAATCATTGCAATATATCATCAATCCAGAATAAATACTCAAAAAAAGTTATCTAAAAGAAGGTCTGAAGCTCAAATTATATATAGGAATACCCTAGAAACAAGAGAGAGGGAGATAACTTTTCCATCATAGTAAGTCAAGAATTTATTCCATTTAGCCTTCCTTCCTTTCCTCTCAGTTAGTAATCCGCTAGTCTTATCTGTTTCATGATTTGTGAGAACCTAAGGCCGATTCCTAACTGTTTTTATTTCTTTCTTCCATGTCTTACCAAGATATTAATGATCCATAGGAGCCCCAATCCCAGTCCATTTGAATGAACACATTTTACTTTCTCAAATATTATAAACATTTTCAAAGACATTTGTATATTTTTTGAGGTTCCAAAGAACTATCTGGGATACATGACTACTAATTTTTTAGACTTTGAGTTTTAAGCTGAAATTTTCAAGTGTGTGTCCATCACTCTTTTAGATTTTCAATAAATTATCATCTTAAGTTCTCTGCATATGTGGCCATTATATTTCAATCTTCCAAACAATATTTTATGTTTTATGCTATGGTGGAAATGTTTTTTTGAGGATTCCTATTTTACTTTTATTTACAATCTTGTACAATATCTTAAATATTGTATGGTATTGTGAATATTCATTTAAATAAAGCCCAGTCCTATCTCAACCCTTTCTTTCGTTATGAGTATTTGTTTCATGAAATAAACTTGGTCCTCTCTCAGGTTTTATTTTAATTATGTATATCATTCATATAATTCGTATAGAGGAGTACCACCTCTTTAAAAACACAAAAATATTACTCCTTGTGATACTATCTTAGAGACTCTAAACTATCTTAAAGATAAACATTACTTAATGACTCCATTTGGGTCTTGAGGGTTTATTCCCAACTAGATCACTTGTTTATGGAACTCCAAAGTGCACTCTTGTACACTTTATCATTTCCTCTACCAATAATAGTTCCACTTAATCTTATGGTCATGTTGATACTTGATAGGGTGAATTTGGAACTTGAAGAGGTCTTTCAATTATTCACACTTAGTTATTAGTGAGTCTCCCTCAATCTATTTTCTATTAATTATGCACATTGAAATAGGCTTATAATTGTTGAAGATAATGATTCAATTTAAGTGTGTCTAACTCACCTTCATACAAATTGATATCGACCTTTGTTTCCATCTTAAATAGGTGCTAAGAATACTAGTTACTAGAGTCACCTTTTTCAAGCTTTGGTTCTTCCTTATCTTCCCTCAACTTCTCATGGTTTTCTGGAATCTCTTGAGATTTGGGCTTCTTCGAAAAGGGATTAATATTTTTATCAAGAGAAGCCTTGAGGGTGGAAATGTTCTAAGAAATATCAACTACTTGAGCTCCAACCTTGTGAATATTCTTTCATCTTCAACAACTTGTCCTTCCTGGTGCTCTTTGTCCTTTTCTATGGATTTCATCTACTTCTTAAACCTTCTTTTGTTGATATTGAGATTAATAGGGTACAACTCTCTAACATATTTGAATTTTGTGAGTTGGGTACGTATATATTGTGCTTCAAACCACCAAAATCCAAAATAAATATTCTACGATACTAATATGATATATAAACCACATTGAATATTCCAATGTTTGGCTCACTAAAAGAGCTCTACACTAAAAATGGCAGCAATAAGCTTATGCTTGACCGTGTGACTATCTTTTTGTATTTTCAACACTTTAGTAGAAATAAAAACATTAGGGTTCTTTAACTGCTTCAACATACAAAATAGACTAAAATAACAATACACGCACAATGGAACACAAATATTTACCCTATGATTTTGAGGAAGACATCTTTGTCTCACTTCTTGAACATCACATTCTATATTTCCAAAAACCATTGACATATGATACATTCCTTAAACAATTCATCAGACATACTCACTATCGACAATACATTCAATATCTAGTGGGTAGAACAGGCCAATTAGTAGCATTTGCTTCATTGATTTTTGAAGACTCTTTGCACAATGATTTCCCTTAGCTTGTGGAGAAAGTGGGGACACTTTCACTTAAATAGGGAGGAGATGATACTGACTACAAGGGCACCAACTTGGAGATAGGGCCAACCTAGAGACCAATACTAGGCATTGGAGAATGCCCAACACATTTCATGAGAAACCCTAACCTCTAGCATTTAAGATAAAATCATATTCAATTGTAATATAATGAAGATATCCCATAATGATCAGACATACTTGCTATTGGAAATACAACCAATTTTTAGTGTGTAGACTAGGTTAGTGACCATCATCTACTTCATTGATTTCTAAAAAATCTTTGCACAACAATTTCTCTCAACTTGTTGAGAAAGTGGGGACACTTTCACTTAAATAGGGAGGAGATGATATGGGATACAAGAGCACCCAACTTGGGGATAGGTCCATTCTAGAGACCAATAATCAGCATTGGGGAATGGCAAGTACATTTCACGAGAAACCCTAGCCTCCAACATTTAAGATAGAATTATCTTAAATTGTAATATAATAAAGATAGCCCATAATGCAATTTGTAAGTATTATTGTTTAGTATTTCACAAGAGACTTGGTCAAATATGAACTCTTCCTTGTATTTGTATAGTAAAAATTCAAATGTATAGTGTTAGTGTTCAATTAGGCCACTTTATGAGAAAATTATATAACATATATCTTCCATTTTTCATCCTCTCATTCCTTACAACATTGTTGTACCTTCTTTCCCATATCAAAATGGGAGGATGGGAACAATGTTTATTTTTGGTATGTTATGTGTTTGTTAATTTCTCAATTTCAAATGGAATGGTACAACTAATTGTTGTGACATTATGGTAAATTGTTGAGTTATGTTTTTTTATTATTATTAATTTTCCAATTCCAAATGAAATCTTGTGCAAAATGAAGATTTTTTTGGAAGGAGAAAATATTTATGTTGAATATCTGAATTCCATACTAATTAAGCTTCAGATTTTGATTGGGATGGAGTGGATGATTAGTTGAACAAATCTATATTGAATAAATGATCTACTTAACAAATGGAATGGGTATCCATATGGGTAAATATTAAGCCTAACTATGACAACCGCTATAGAAGTGTCATTAACTCAATGCAATAACAAAATACAACAACACCATTAACTCAATGAAATAATCGAGGACACCAACACCATTGACACAATGCAATTATTGATAATAAGTGTTTGAAATGTTTGTATATGTGGATATGGAAACATAATGAAATAATCTAGGACACCAACACCATTGACACAATGCAATTATTGATAATAAGTGTTTGAAATGTTTGTATATGTGGATATGAAAACAAAATGAAATAATCGAGGACACCAACACCATTGACACAATGCAATTATTGATAATAAGTGTTTGAAATGTTTGTATATGTGGATATGAAAACATAATGAAATAATCAAGGACACCAACACCATTGATACAATGCAATTATTGATAATAAGTGTTTGAAATGTTTGTATATGTGGATATGAAAACATAATGAAATAATCGAGGACACCAACACCATTGACACAATGCAATTATTGATAATAAGTGTTTGAAATGTTTGTATATGTGGATATGAAAACAACGGATATAAAAATAATGTGACACAATGCAATTATTGATAATAAGTGTTTTAAATGTTTGTATATGTGGATATGAAAACAGTGGATATAAAAATAATGTTTGTCATCATTGTTGTTGGGCATTTGGTCACTTCCATGTCAATTACTTTGTTCAAATCTCCATAGATAAAACACACCACTAAGAATAGCACCAATAAATATGAGGAGGCATCCCTTGACTTTCCCATAATATTTAAAAAAAAAAATGTACACTTTCAATAATGTTTCATTTAAAAAAACAATTACTCGAGATCAAATCAAACATATTAATAATTATTCTCCATTCTTAACTCATTACAAGCAATTTTTCACAATAAATCCAAGTATATTAATAATTAAGACTAAGTTATCCAACAAGTCAAAGAAGCACATCATCAAAACTGCAAACTAATGATTTTGATGAGTATTAACCACACTTTATTATATATGGATGTCCCATGAATATAGGATAATATCCAGCTACTTATTATGACGAGTTTAAAATGTATTCAGCTATTTATTATTATGAGTTTAATATGTCACTTTTTGGGAATAAAACTTGAGTGGGGAGGATAACACTTTATCTCAAAATCACTTAAACTAAACTCAAACTAAACCCAATTAACAATATCTCAGTGAAATGCAAATTTTAATATTAAAAAAACTTTAATATTAAAAAATATTAATCCACTTATTGTTGTTATGTATCAGAAATTGCCCTTTCGAACACCAGAACGGGATTTAGCGCACATATGGCGGAGGCGGAGGTACAAGACGGTGCCAATTGGTGCCCCGGTTAGCTAGTGGCGAAGGAGGGCTAAGCGGCTGTCTCCTACTTATTTTCGCATAATTCTGCGTCAGATGCTGTAACTGTCGTATATTTCTGCCCTGCAAACGCCATGGATCCGCCTGGCTCATACTAATTTGGACCCCGTTTCCTGCAGCCACAAGTTCCCGAGAGAGTAGAAAATAAGTAAAAGGCTAAGTAGCAGTCATTTTTTTGTAATGTAACTGAGATTGAAATTAGATCTTACCATCTGTGGAGTGCCCATGGCAGCCAATGTTTACAGAAAGCAGCAGAAAGAGCAGTGCGTATACCAAGCGAAGCATTATTAATGATATCAGACTTCTCTTCATCTTCTTCCCACWGGTAACACGCTGCTATTCGTGTGTTTATATATTAATTCAAGGCGCCGCCTGAGACGCGGTTCCAGTCAATGCAATGCCAGAACACGGCAATTTCCATTGCCCAGTCAAACTATATTTCCTCACCAAAAATCAATATAACTAAATATACATATTGAAATTAGCGGCTGAGAGTTGTTGTGGATTATAACGAGAAAACAACTCAGTGATGGAATTGATTAAAATTTCTTTATGTGAGTCTTCCCCGATAATATCCAGCCTGCTACGCAGCATTCAATGCTGCCGGCGGCACATGGATTATAGGCCGTCGGATATAATCCAAGTGACCTGCGTAGCAGGCTGGATATCGGCCGCCGTCCCCAATGATTAAACAGCTGCCGGTCAAATACAGGATGTCAGAGATCAAAAAGAAAGTTAATGATACCACATTTTGGAAAAAAGCACCATAAATTGTGAAAATTGCTTAGCCATTTGTTAAGGTGTTGTCAGCTCATCACACCTGCACTTTCGCCTGGATCTATTTGGGACGGCCCAAACGTCCCCTCTTGCTTCCAGAACTGGTTAAAGGTTACCTCGAACCCTGCACTGTTGCCTATTTCACTCTGCTGGCAGGTATGGAAGACAAGAAACGAGGCCATTTTCGAAGAAAAATCTCCATTAGTGCATAGAGTTGCAAATTACATTATCGCTGAGCTGACCTCCAACAGAAAGCATACTTCATTTACTTCTCCCAACAAACCTATTTTTACAGTTCCTCTTGATAGAATTGTGGCCTGGTTTGACGGAGCGGCGCAGCAAAGCGGCTCTCTCTGTGGGGCGGGAGGGAAACTTGTTCTAAATTCACATACTTGTTTCCGGTGGACTCTAAATTGTGGAATTGGTTCCAATATGAAGGCTGAGCTATTAGGAGCGTGGGCGTCTCTTATCCTGGCTAGTCGTCTTCATGTCAACGAGCTTCTACTTCTTGGCRACTCCAAAATTACCATTGATTGGTTGATCGGGCGAGYAGATTTYCAGGTAGCTGACCTWGAATGCTGGAAGGAGAGAACTCGTGCTGCAACTAAACTTGTAAAAAATCTCACCTTCTCTCATATTTACAGAGAACAAAACCTTGAGGCGGACATCCTTTCCAAAAAAGCCTTACACTTGCCTCCGGGTCACATTCGCTATACTAGGTGGGAAGATGGCATTGAAGGACATACTACAATGATAAATCTTTGATCGAACTTTCTGTTTAGGGACGCTGATCTCCCATGGGACAGACTTTGGTCTCAGCTGTCTTGTATCTCAAAGAACTTGTATGGACTGATAGACTGTCATGCATATAAGCTTGCCTTGTTTTTCCTTGTATGGTCATTTCTCCGCATATCGTGCCTTGTACAATCTTATACTCTTCTGAATATAAAGCGTATTTTTTTTCGTTGAAAAAAGGTGTTGTCACTAGTGGATGGGGAAAAATTGGTCATGGATTGCATTTATGAACTCATGGATTAGGTAAAGGAGAAAATAAGAGTAACATACAAGGATAGAGTGACCAAGTATGGACCTATTTGGGAGATCATTGATCGTAGATGAAACTATCAACTCCATCGCCCTATACATGTCGTTGGGTATTTTCTAAATCCAAGGTATCATTACAGAGCTCAGCTTGGAGAAGATTTGATTGGGGAGGTTAGTACCTTCGACAAGAACCTAACAAAGATTGCAAGGGATGTGGATGAGCAAGGTAACAATTCTGGATGTGAGAGGATTCACATGGAGAAGAGAAACTGTTTAGAAGAAAAATTGTTAAATGATCTAGTCTTTGTGCAGTACAACCTCTAGCTAAGGCACAACCAATTGTTGAACAAAAGACTTGATTCAGATCTCATTGTGTTGGATGATGTTGATCCAATTTCAGATTGGGTAGTGGAGACTCACCCACCAGAGTTTGATGTTGGCTATGATTTAGAGGTGGATGGGGCATGGTAGGTTCAGAGGGATGCAGATCCACTATTAGGGTTTTGCGGTCCGATTTCAAAGCTAGATATGGCAGGCCCTAGTGGAACGACATGCAGTGGCAACTGTATACCTCGTGTGCCTCATCGCAGTCGTACTTGTACTACTACAACTAATGCAATTTCAGAGCCTATAGTCACAGATGTCACTGATGGTGATAAGTCTGAGGCCGAGTTCGAGTCTGAGTCAAAGATAGATGATGATGTCGAGGACGAGGATGCTTATGCCATTTCTACTTCTAGCAGTAGTGATGATTGATCGTTGATCATGTTGATCAATGAGATGGTGACTTATAGTCTTGACTCTTGTAGTCTGTAGAGGGTCAAGGCCATTTATAGCCTCCTTGATTATGTATTTATGTTTCGATATCTAGATATGTATTGCACTTGGTGCCATTTTGATATATTCATGAGCATACTTTGGATATGTTGTCTCTAATTGTCTTTAATGCTTTGGAAACATGATTTAAAATATTAAAAATATATTTTTTTTTCGTAAAAATTTAAATATTTTATGTATTTTAAAAAAAACCGGTTCATTGAAACCGATTCAACCGATTCATTACCGATTCCGGTTCTAATTCAGGTTCAAGTTGGACCCTCGACTGGTTCTAGTTTTTAAAACTATGACTCGAACATCTAGTAAACCCTTCAAAATTTAATCCTAGGAGGTACTTTCAAAGACAAAGCATGAGGTGTTGGAAGCAAAAGTTGAACCCTCTCTGCAGCCGGCAAAGATAAACATGTTGACTCTTCCTAAGGAAAAGAAACAATAGAGGGTTGTTGCTTAGGAGAATATGTCACATTCCCTTTTGCAACAAATGTTGCAGGAAGATAAGGATAAAGAGAGTTTGAAAACAATTTATGCAACAATATGTCAAAGAGTTAGAACATCATTCAAAAAACCACCCAAGTCGGGAAACGCCATTACAATTTTTCTTTGTTACCGAACTGTAACATACCCAACCTCCCACAAGATGGGCATGCCACACCAAGAACGCACCTCTTGGTTGATTTTGAATCTCTGATAACAATTAATTAATAAAGAAGCATGAAATACATATATGCAATGATCAAGATTCATACCACAACATAAAAGACATGCACAATATACCATGCACAAAATTAACTAGCAAGCATGCATATTATAGGTACAAATCTCAGGTATAATAATTTGATACGCAACGGAAATAAATACACAAGAAAATGAAACCATAACAGAGAGCACTTATCTTATATAAAAGAAGACACCAACTAGTTGTAGACCAAGGACATTCCACCCAACCGTAGACGTTGTTGTTCCAAGTCTCAACAACAATGTCACCCCCGAGTCAGGGCTATGAATCCACAAGGACGGTTCTAGAGTGTTACTTGGCTTCCCAAACTAGTCAGCACTCAAGCTCTCACATGCTTCTTCAACATTCACAACAATCCAAGTACCCAACTCTCTTCTACCCAGCCTGCACCACCCAAGAGAATTGACCTCCACCCCTTCTCTGCCATGAAGTCCCTAAGGCATTCCTTCTCCTTCCAGGGCTCCAGTGTAGCTGGTCCAGAATCTCCATGCTAGGACTCTCAGGATTCAAAACTGTGATCAAAATTGAACACAGGCCAAGCATCTTAGACATCCAGGCCTCAAATCATGGCTGGATTACACCAACAATATCTACAACCAACAACCGTGGTTGTTCATGAATGGTCTGATTTTCTTTCCCAAGCCAAACGCGAAAGAGGAAAGATGAGTGAGTGAAGGAATGAATGGAGTGCAGACTCCACGAGAGATGATGAACAATGAACAAAACAGGGGAATGAACTCGTGAGGCGACTAACAACAACACCATAATGGGGACGAGAATGAGATTGAGTGAATGGCCAAAACGAATAAGAGAATTATCCAACCGGGGAACCCCTTCCACAGACTAGGGACGAGTTTTTGTAATTCGTGGGGATCAAGAACCTCTTGGCCTTCCCCCAAGAGCTCACGTAACCGTTCCCCCCCCATTACACAAAATGGGTAATATAAAATAAATAAGCACTTAGCCCCTCAAGCCCCCTCTCTTGTGGAATCATAGCCCCTTATAACTCTAGTCCTTATCCATCTAGCAGCCAACGATGTATTTATTATTATTATTATTATTATACTGGGGGAATCGACAATTCATAGTTCTCATACTCGCGTGACACGGGGTCAATACCTGTCCTCTACCACTATAACTCCAGGTGCTCCCCGCAGCCCGCAAGAATGGAGCACAAGTAAATCGGGGTGAGAATTGAACTTGAGACCTCCTTTTTACACATTTCCTTCCATTTACACGACACTTGCCAATCGATCTACACCCCTGCGAGCGCGATGTATTTATTATTAATAACGATCAAAACATTACATTTCTTAGGCACACTAGCATTTTTATAATTGTTTGGGCACTCTGGTCTCTTAGCAATGTAACAATACATTATTTAATATGGGGGCTCAAAACCCAGGGTGTTATATCCCCTCCCCCTTATTTTGGCACTATCCTCAGTGCATATACAAAATGAGAATCAAAATTCAAAAATTTATTCAAAAATTTGCGGGTACTCTGCCTGCATGGCATCTTCATGCTCCCAGGTAGCATCTTCAGGACCGTAGCAGGTACACTGAACTTTTACCATCTCTATAACTCGATTCCATAGAATTTTGACTTTTCTGTCCTGTATTCGCACTGGATGGACCTGAAAGTCTCCTCCTATCTCTACCTGATTCATAAGCCAATCAATAACATGGTTATGATTATGTACACATTTCTTTAGCAAAGAGACATGAAATAGATTATGCACATTCATGGAAACATGCAATGCATGTAAATGTGTTGAACCTGTACATAATAGATCTAGCTGGGAATTGACATACACAGTTGCAGAAAAAATAGAAGAAAAGAGAAGCAGGAGAGAAAGAATGGAAGAATTCTCATTAACCAAATGAATGAATGATAATTTACACATGAAATACTCTATATAACTCAACCAATGCACACTAGAGGAGAAGCCAATGCACCATAGTGGTGGTCTAAAGTGACCTGGACACACACTAACAGTTATAGGAGTAAACTGCCACCTAGTCTAGTCTCTCGGGCAGTTGCGTGAGTGAACTGCCACCTAGCTGAGTTAACTAGTCTACCATTCTTTAGTTAACTGACTGAAACATAGTGAAGTGAGGAGGAGATCAAGGAATCATGGATAATGCGATAGTCTGGTGATGATCCCAAAGACAATGCGCATTAGCTGGTGATGATCCCAATGTTGCATGATGATAATCCCAATGTATCATCTAGACTCCACTCAACTGATCAAACTGAAGTGAAAAATGAAGAGAATATTCTCCTTAGAGGAATATTCTTCCTAAAATATAAGAGACTGAATAATAACGAATAAACAAGGAAAAACCTTAGGAAAAAGAAATCCTAGGTGTGTGTGAAGTAACTCCAACAATGCAAGCATGTATGCAACTGACCCTATTCTGTCCAATATCTCAAATGGACCACAGAATCTGGCTGTCAACTTTGTACAACTACCCAACTTCAAAAAGATCTTTTTGGGATTTACTTTCAAAAGCACACGATCTCCTACTTTAAATTCTCTCATTGTCCTATTTTTGTCGACATAAACCTTATGTCTATCTTGAACTACCTTTAAATTCTGCTTAATTTTAACCATTTGGACTTCCATTTCCTTGAGCAACTATGGCCCAAGTACCACTCTATCTGCTAGGTTGTCCCAACTTACTAGAGTACTACATTTTCTACCATACAAGGCTTCAAATGAGCTCATCTTCAATGAAGCTTGATACCCATTATTATAGGAAAACTCAACCAAGTGCAAGTAATCTTCCCACTTAGATGGCTTATCCATCACATACCTTATTAACATGTCCTCAATTACTCGGTTGACCCTCTCTGTCTTCCCATATGACTGCGGATGTTATGATGTGCTAAAGTTCAGATTTGTACCAAATCCTTTAAATAATCCCTTCCAGAAATTTGAAGTAAACTTAGTGTCTCTGTCTGAGACAATTTTCCTAGGTATCCCATGCAACCTAGCAATTTCCCTGAGGTAAATTTCTGGAATATTAGTTGTTGTATGAGTTGTTTTCACATGAACAAAATGAGCAACCTTTGTCAATTTATCAACTACTACCTTGATGGAATCATGTTGTCTTGTTGTCTTGGGTAATTTAATTATAAAATCAATGGTTATCACTTCCCATTTCTTCTTTGGAATTGATAATGGTTGTAGCAAACTCGTTGGGTGTCTATGCTCAACCTTTACTCTTTGACATTCCATACATCTGAGATGTAATCAACAAAATAATTTTTCATCCCCGACCAAAATAACTGGCTTCTTACTGTTGTAATTGTTTTCTGGTAACCGAGATGTCCAACATATGGAACACTATGCATTTCCTTTAATACCAAATTCCTAAGTTCTCCAGAATCAGGAACATAAATTATATTTTTATGCGTAAGTAGTCCATCTTCCTTTACCTCATACTCTTTCATTTTCTCTTGTACCTCCTCTTGTTGCAAGCTTTCCTTTACCTGTAGGTAATGTTGATCTGTAACAACAACATCTAAAATTATGCTCTTCAAGTCCGACTGATGCATACTGACAGTTGTAGCGTGCAAGAGATGCACCCATCTACTAAGTGCATCAACAAATTTGTTTTCTTTTCCCTTGATATGCTTGATGTCAAAGTCGTATTCGCTTAAAAATTCAAGCCATCTTGTTTTCCTGACATTCAACATTGGTTGTTCAAAAGATACTTTAGACCATTGTGGTCTGTTCTTAATTCAAATATCTTTCCCATGAGATAATGCCTCCACATATTCAATGCGTGAACAATGGCAACAAGCTCCAAATCATGTGTGGCATAATTCCTCTCATGTTCCTTAAGATTTCTGGACTCATAACTAATGACATACCCATTTTGAGTGAGGAATCCACCAAGCCCTTCTTTGCATGCATCTATACATACCACAAAATTCTCATTTGGGTCAACAATCTTCAAAATAGGTGCACTAGTAAGTAATTTCTTCAACGAATTAAAATTTTCTTCACATTTTGTTGTCCATTCAAATTTAATTCCCTTCTTTTGAAAAGAAGTGATGGGATGAGCAATCTTAGAGAATCCCACTATAAACCTTATGTAGTAACCAACTAACCCCATAAAAGATCTAACTTTTGAAACATTCATGGGTGTTGGCCATCCTCTAATGGCTTTAATATTCTCTGGATCCACTGTTATACCCTGTTATGAAATAATGTGCCACAAGTAATGGATTTGTTCTTGATAAAAATAACACTTACTCAACTTAGCATATAATTGATGTTATCTTAGCACTTGCAATACCAATCTTAGGTGATGTTCATGGTCCTCCTCAGACTTAGAATAGACAAGTATTTCATCCAAGAATACTATGACAAACTTGTCCAAGTAATTTCTGAATATGCCATTCATTAAACACATAAAGAAAGTTGGTGCATTGGACAATCCAAATGGAACCACTACAAACTCATAATGCCCATACCTGGTTCTAAAGGTTGTCTTATGGATGTCTTCTTCCTTGATTTGTACTTGATGGTATCCTGATCTCAAGTCTATCTTTGAATATTTTCTCCTCTTAGCTGATCAAAGAGTTCATCAATTATGGGTAGAGGATACTTGTTCTTTATATTAGACTTATTCAGTTGTTGAAAGTCGATACACATCCTCAACGTTCCATCCTTCTTTTTGAAAAAGAGTATTGGTGTTCCCCAAGGTGAAACACTTGGACGTATGTACCTTTTCTTCAACAATTCCTCCAACTGCATTTGTAATTCTTTTAACTCAGGCGTACTCATTCTGTAAGGTGTTTTTGACACTGGGGTAGCTCCTAGTACTATATCAATAGAGAAATCTATTTCCCTTTTTGGTGGAAACCCTGGTATTTCTTGGAATACATCCTCGAATTCTTGTAGTATCGAGAAATATTTAAGGCTTGGCCCTTTTGTATTTTTTGGCTCCTCCACATGTGCTTCATACAATTGACATCCTTTTCTAAAACATCTCTTCGTCTGTAAGGTTGGAATCTCCCTTATATGGTTCTTGGAACTCCTTTCACAGTGCTCTGTTTTCCATCTCCATCAAGACATGTAAATGTCTTGTTATGACAATCTAGGACAACATGATGCTTGTCCAACCAATCCATTCCAATTAGAATATCATAAGATCCCAATGGTATGATATTTAGATCAACACTAGTATTCACACCATTAAGACTTATGGAACAAYGTTTGACCATATCATAGATTCTCCTTTTGGTTCCAGTGGCTAGTTGAACCAAACTTGATTTTCCAAGATTATTTTTGTCCAAATTTAAACTATCGACTATTTTAGGATCAATGTAACAATGACTTGCTCCTGAATCAATTAAAATAACAACATGCTAATTTATGATCTTACCTTCCACCTCAATCATATTGGATTGGTATTCTACTTGTTGATCATCTAAGGCTACATAAATCCTTCCCATGTATTCGACTGTTGTAGCCTCTTGGATGTTGTGTACAGTTTTCACTCTGTCCTTTCTGTGTGGGAAATCCTTGTACAAGTGATCTTCTTTGCATCCCCAACATTGGATTGGTGGTCTTCCCCTTTTTCCCAAGGATTCTTCTTTCTTGGAATCATCCTTAGCATATTGGTCTTGATGATTTTTATTGGGATCATTTCTATTGAAAGAAGGTTTGAATCCCTTCCTCCTCTGATCAAAATTCTCGTTTTTATTATCTTTCCAAGATTTATGCATGGACTCTCTTCTCCGGCCTTGCTCATACAGGTGTTTAGCCTTCCTGATGGCCTCAATAAAGGTCTTGGGCTCATCATACCGAATCTTTTCTTTATAAAATGCTAACAGACCACTCAAAAACCTCTGTATCTTTACCTTTTCATCGTTTATAAACCCAACATACTTTAACAACCCAAATAAATTCTTCTCATACTCTACCATAGTCATGCTTCCTAGCTTAAGTTCAAAGAAATCTTGCATTTTCTTGTCATAAAAATGTTCTGAGAGGTACTCCTTCTAGAAATACTTCTTGAATTTCTTCCAAGTGATCATATTCTCATTAATATGTTCAACTTGCTTCAGTTGATCCCACCACATAACAACTTTTCCATGTAAGTGGTAGGTGGCAATTCTGGCTTCTAGATTTGATGAATAGTTATGCAATTGGAAATATCTCTTGAGTCCAAGCAACCATGCTTCAACATCATCTTCGCTTTCTCTTTCACCATCAAAGGATGGTGGCTTGAGATTTCTCAGATCTCCTTGCAAACTGTCCACCTCATGTCTCCTTCTTTGGTGCCTAACATGAGACACCTCTGGAATGCTTAAGGAATATTCAGATGCATAAAACTTTCTTGCTGAGTAAGAAGGTGAGTAGTGTCTATGAGCTCTACTAGGACTTCTGGAATAACCCACTCTTCCACGATCATCTCTTCTTTCATGACACCTACCTTCTTCCTCTTGCTTTGAGTCATTCTTGGCTTGACCTAGCAACTAATTTAAGCTCTGCATCACCTGAGCATTTATCTGACTTTTCTCTCTCATTTTCCTCTCGTTCTCTGCCTTGTAGCTTACCACTTCTATTTTCAGGCTCTTCAAAGTTTCTTGCTCCCCTTGGCCCTTGCGACCGTTGGATTTTGTCTCTACATTTCCAATTTTGGTATTCT
>SNQJ01S0059017.1:0-15760 GCA_010110895.2 Picea sitchensis
GACGCTAATCATCATCATCATGTAAATAATTGTTTTAAATATAAAAAATAAAAAAAAATTAAGTAATATATATATATATATATATATATATAATTTAGGTAGTTTATATTAATTATTAAATTTATTAATAAAAATATATATTTATTGTAAAAGTATGAGTGTATTATGTATTGAGACATCTTTGATATAAAGTAAATTAAAATTGTAAATATCAATTTTTAAAAATTTTAACTCTATATAATTTTTTTAAAATTTTCTTCTTTTCTTATATTATTCAATTGTTAATTTGTATTCTTTATTGATAGTTATCACAGTGAAGGATTAACCAATTATTTTCATAGATGAAAAATGGTTAGGGGTGAAATCACAGAGGGTGGTAACATTTTCATGACAATCTGATCTCCAAAATTCCGAAAAACATTGTTTCAGCCGAACTACTATTATTTTTTGGTCGAAATATATATTTTTTTGGACGAACCCTGGAACGTCAAATCGAACGGTATAATGACGTCTCCCCCGATTTTTGTGTAGAAATTTAGTCGGACGGATTTTTTCCATCCAACAATATGTTTTCGTCCGAAAGATATTCAGGCCAAAAAATTCTTTTGTCCGAAAGAATATTTCGTCCGAACTATTTTTTCGGACCTATCGGCTGAAATATATTAACCGCGCAACGTAATTGTAACATTTTTCTCAGCTCTTCCCGATTGTGATAGTCAGTGAGTGACTTTGAGTGATTGTGAGCTTGGCGTGGACGTTGTGTTGGTGAGGACGTCATGTTGGAGGGTGCTCCTACAGGCGGTTGGGTTGCTCTGTTGGCGGGCGGTCAGGCGGCCCGAGCTTCAGGTAAGCCCAAAACCTTTAAATTTCATTTTTATTTATAACTTTTTTTTAACTGTAATTTTTAATTTTTAAATTTAATTTATATGTCATGCTTGCAGTGTCTAAATTTAATTGTAATTTTTAATTTTAATTGTAATTTTTAATTTTAATTTTAATTTATATGGCGGTCCCTGTGGCCAAGCTGTGGGCATGCCAACAACTGAATTTTTATTTATAATTTTTTTTTAGCTGTAATTTTTAAATTTTAAATTTAATTTATATGTCGTCCTTGTAGTCTCTAATTTTAATTGTAATTTTTAATTTTTAATTTTTATTTTTATTTTAATTTTTAATTTAATTTTGATTTATATGGTGTCCCCTGTAGCCAAGTCGTGGGAACACCAACGGCTTGGCCACATGACTGGGCCCCCACAGCCAAGTCACAGTCCAGTCCCCTGGATCGTGACTTGGCCGCAGGGGCCAGCCCTGTGGCCAAGCCGTGGGCACGCCAAGGCTGAATAGTGTGTTGTTCTACACCCTAGTAAACAGATTTACCAACAAAATTATTCAAATCTCACTTGGGCTGTGTGTTGTTCTAAAATTATGAAGAGAAGATAGGTGACCAAGGCCATTGTGTCTCTAGATTCCCTCTCTATTTTGTTGACGCTGCCTCAAATGGACAATGTGCATACTAAACCCAAATAAAAATGCCCAACATTCTCTCATAATCATGTAACACAAGCTTTTTCACAATTTCCCATTTCGTACAAAACCAAACAACAAACACTTGATGGGAAGACGCCAACACGTTTTTAGTTTTTAAGCGTATTTGACTTATTATTCAAAAGAAATTGAAATGTCAAAAATGTTTTCAAATATATTAATTCTTGTATATTAGTAGTTTTCCATTAATCTGATTAATTTGAAATATTTCAACTAATTTCTTAATTTATTATATGAACTTGTGATTAGTTTGTGTAATTGTTCAAAAGATTACATTCTGATTATAAAAGTGTTATAAAATTATGTCAGGTAGAATAAATCTTTATGTTTATTTCAAATTTGTTAATATTTTTACATTTGTTAATATTTGTACATTCTGATTATAAAAATGTTATAAAATTAGGTTCATAAATGTGCTATATAGTTTGGTAAAGGTAGAAAAAAAACTTTATGTTTATCTTTATGTTTATTTTAAATTTGTTTAAATTAGTATTTAGATATTAGATTTGGTATGTGTGCATTTGTTTTTGTCCACTTTATATTTAAAGAAAATATTTTATTGACTTTCTGGTCTATTGTTTGACCATGTAATTTATTAAGTGGTTTAATTCAAATAAATTTATGAATATAAATATTTTTTCGTTGTTTGGGTTATATTCCAATATTTTTTGTTCTTTCTGTTATATTCAAATATTTTTTTGTTCTTTCTGTTATATTCATAAATATTTTTAATTTTTTTTTAATAAGTTTAAAAATAAAATAGGAAGACAATTTAAAAATTACATGTTTATATGTTCAAATTATACATGCACGAACAATAAATTGATAAACAATATGGAATTACTTGAAAATGAGAATTTGATATAGACATTAATAAATAATTTATAAACAATATGGATTTAGTTAATTTGATGTAGACATTTAACAATCAAATATTAAGTTTTTAAATTTGATATAGATATTTAACAATCAAATATTAAGAATAGAGTAAGCATTTAAGTGATTAGTCTATGCCTAAGTAGTCGGTCGGGAGCCCTACTATCTTTCACTCCGGTGTTAAAGACTTAGATTCAAGTGCCCTTCTTTTCTGTGGATAAATAATCTCTTATTAAAATTGTTTGTGACTTGGCTGCAAGGGCCAGCCCTATGGCCAAGCCATGGGCATAGATTCCATAAAAAATTCAAGCTGTCCAAGTTTTAATTTTAAAAGTTTTTTATTTTATAAAAATTTCAAATCTTTAGGAATTCAACTTATAAATCCATTTTTACATATGTAATATTAGATTATCATAAGTTATAAATATTATTTTATAGGTTGTTAATTTTGGAATTC
The DNA here is from genome assembly GCA_010110895.2 of Picea sitchensis. Taxonomy (NCBI): domain Eukaryota; kingdom Viridiplantae; phylum Streptophyta; class Pinopsida; order Pinales; family Pinaceae; genus Picea; species Picea sitchensis. Next base: position 2,879 of record SNQJ01S0059017.1, read on the forward strand.
CTTGTTCTACATTATTGTCTATCTTATAATTTGTAAATGAATATTTGTGAAATATACATACAATGGAAAATATTTAAAACATATATATGTAAAAAAAAATTAATAAATTTAAAAATAAAATAGGAAGACAATTTAAAAATTACTTGTTTATATGTTCAATTTATACACACAAAGAATAATTTTATAAACAATATGGATTTACTTAAAAATGAGAATTTGATATATAGACATTAATACATAATTTATAAACAATATGGATTTAGTTAATTTGATATAGACATTTAACAATCAAATATTAAGTTTTAAAATCTGATATAGACATTTAACAATCAAATATTAAGAATATAGTAAGCATTAAATTGATTTGTGTGTGCCTAGCAGTCGGCCAGGAGCCAAATCTACTGTCTTTCACTCCGGTGTTAAAGACTTAGATTCAAATGCTCTGGTTTTTTGTGCATACATAATCTCTTATTAAAATTGGTTGTGACTTGGCCGTGGGGGGGAAGCCCTGTGGCTAAGCCGTGGGCATGCCCACGGCTTGGCCACATGGATGGCTCCCCCAACTCACAGTCATTTCAAACGTTTTGTATTTTATAAATAATTCAAATATTTAGGAATTCAATTTATAAATCCATTTTTACATATGTAATATTCGAGTATCATAATTTTCTGACAAAGTTTAGCTTACAAAGTTTCTTACAATGCCTTGTTTACCGTTAAATTATATTAACTCCTTCATAAGTTATGTTGTTTTCAATTTTTTAAGTTATCTTGATTTCAATCTTTTTGCACTTGATGCTACAAAACATTGGTTGTAGGTTTTTAATAATGTGAATCTAGATTATAAAATGTATTCAAAATATTTTGATGATATAAAATATTGGTTGTATGGCTTTAATAATGCAAGCAGATTATAAATTTTATTCAAAATATTGAGGATATTGAAGGAGTCGTACACATGAAATGATCTCCTTATTAGATGAGATTCTCATATTATAAATAAAATCCATGGGATCCCTTGATCTATAACACCTTGAATACCATTGCACCACTTCTCAACAAATGAATGTATATGGTATGTTTGTTGTGTGTACAAGGATAAAATTCCCTCAATCCCTTAGACACCTTGCATTTATGAATGCCAATTTTCCCAAGGAGACAATACCTTTGATTGTTGATGCAAGGAAAATAACATGGAATGCATTTCATCCAATCACACTACTTTGGGCATGGATGGCCCTATATTGGATTTGATTCATAGATATAAGCTCCCTTAGTTGAGGCCTCAAACAAAAATTTCATTCAAAAACTCAATGATTAACATGATTATGTAATTCACGCTAAGTTTTGCATTTTTCTATGTTCTTCATTCATAACAAAAGAAAAAAATATTCGTTGCTAAGAGTCATTTATATTTGGACTAGATTGAAAAAACACATCTTGAAACTATCTAGTGAAGCCTAATGATAATGGGTAAGTAAATCTCCCCCTATGCTTCACATGTCTTACATATTGTCACGAGTCTTGGTCACATCTCTGTGTAAGACATGAGTGACCTACTTGTGTAGATTTGGTTTTTCCTTGAAATTCATCCAATCAACATTTAATTTAATATTCATGGATTTTTAGTCAGTAACTGACTGAATTTCACTTTTTTCAGTCTCTAGAACAACCAAATTCAGACTCACTTTTGATATGGCTTCTCTTCCAAACCATAGACTCTTACCATAATAAATTGCTAAAAAAGGAACTAGTCTCCCACTTTGGTGGTCTTTTCCAATTGTAGTGACTCTTTGACTAAAGGAATAATTATAACAAATACTTCATTTTGGATACTAAAGTTTAATATAGAAATAAAAGAGTTTACATACTACAAAAAACCTTCACTGGTGACATGATTTTCTTACCATAGGCAGCCAATCAATGGTTGGGAGAGCAACATGTTGGTTGTTCATTCACCATCCTAGACTTAAAATAATCTAGATGTGAGTAGTTTTGATGGATTAACATATGGATCAAGTGATACTGGTACCTGAATGACTTGGTACCCCTGAAATTTAAAAATTATTGGTGCATTGTATTTTTCAAGAACTTGTAGAAGTCAAACTTTATGAATGTTTGATTCTCGGTGTGTGACAAGGCTACTAGGAAACCCAAAAACAATGATATCCATTATAAAACTATTATAAATAGAAACAAACTTTGAAACATAGGCAGTATATTCATTGAAGTCATTCCCTCAACCGCCATAACATATACACCGAAACATAGGTAGTATATTCACTGTTATAACATTGTAATATGTTATAACATATTACATTGTAATATGTTATATGTTATAGTAATATGTTATAACATATTACATTGTAATATGTTATAACATATTTCAATGTAATATGTTATAACACATTACTATAACATATAATTACAATGTAATATGCCATAACATATTACAATGCAATATATGTTATGACATATTACATTGTAATATGTTATGGAAAATCTACATTAATATAGCACATCAAATAGAAAACAAATAGTGAAACATAGGTAGTATATTCACTATAGTCATTCCCTCAATATCCACAATAGATACACCAAAATATGTAAAAGTCGCTTTGCATTGATAGAGAAACTGATAAACGACATCAATACTTCATGTCAAAGCCTCATTTACAAAGCTTTGATATGAAGTATTGAAGATATGAAGATATGAAGCTGATTCCATTTATTTAGCTCTCTCTTAATCAAAGTAAGTAAAACCCATATGTATTGGATAAGAGTATATACCCTTTGAAAGACCCTTGTTAACGATCTATTACCCTTTGTATTTACACAAGCGTTTAGTTGAAGATGAGCTTCTATTAACCTTTGGATAATATACTAGTTGAAGATGGTGATGTATTACCCTTTGTATTTACAAAAGCATTGGAATCACCCGGCGAAGTCCTGGTTGTCCATGGGGTTTCTGACAGGATGGATCTACCAAAATGATGTAGAGGCCATTCTCAGTCCCTATATCGACAAGTTCACTGGAAGAAGGTCGGTAAGAATATAAAAAATTCTTTATAACCGCATATAAACAAATGTTTAGCAGTGTCAAATCATCTAATCATAGATTCTTAGTATATAAAAAGGTTTGTCATAAACATAATTCTAACAACTTGCAATCATATAATACATTTGATCTATTAATGCCCCCTCCAAGTGTAATATAGACCTGTTGATACTTAGTGCCATTGCTTTGTAGATGACAGATTTCTTTCATCCAACCAAACATGGCGTAAAGTTAATCATTGATTTTCATAGACTGTGCTCCATACCTGTTAGATGAATGAAATCTCATTGCCCATATAGATAACCGCTACTCCATTACTAAACTTTAACTCATGTATTATTGGTAGATTTACCAAGGTTATTTGTGAAAATATTAAGGAACCAAAATATATTTGAAATGGGAATGGGTAGTGGAGTTATGCATCACCCTATTATAATTGTGTCTAACATAAATAATATTTATATTAATTTTGTCTTATTTTTTTTTTCTTTCTTCATAATTTTTGTTGGTCAATGTTGGAGATATTAATTCGCACTTGTCTTGTGCTTAACTTTTCATGAATTTTCAAAGGATATATAATGAGGAGAGATGTCGACATGATATTCTCCAAACATTCTAGGCTCTCCCAAGAAGGAAGAAGAGGAACTCCTTCTTTGACTGAGACTCAGAGTGACCAACAACAATCCTGTTAGATGAGATTTTCAAGTGAGTCTATGAATAGATCAACCACATAATGTGCTAAAGCAAGTGCTATGGATGCAACCTTGTTATATAGGTTGCGCATTGATACTCCTACACCTAAGAATGTAGGGAATACCTCAGGACAAGAGAACATTTTTGGTAAAAAAAAATTATTTTGTTTGTTTTTGTTGTATTTCTGTGTATTTAAATTTATGTCAAGTTAAATGTTGTAATTAGTTTCAAATGTGTGTGTAGACAATGAGTTTAGTTCAAGGGATGAAAATTAAAGAGAGAGTGGTTGTCACGAAGATTCTAATTTTGGTGCATAGGGTGAAAATGGATTTAGAAGGCCTCGTTATCAAGAAACATAAGATTATATGCCTACGTCCACCTATCCTTTGAATGTTGGTGATGAATTTCCCTGGGAAGGGATTACTAAAACAATGACCCTTGAGCGATACTCGGGTGTTAAAATGAGGTTGGAAAATGATTCAGTAGTCTTGGAAATCTCTGAGGAGAGTAAACAAAGCTTGTAGATTGTTTTGTATTCATTGTAAAACTTTATGGCCACATATCAAAATATGGGGCCAACCACTGACAATTTTGTCGATATAATGAGGCCGCGAAATTCAGAGGTGATGGGTCCTGATAAATGGGAAGAAGTAAAAAATAAAGTTTCAAAAGAAGATGTAATTTCGATGTTCAACCTCAAAGATGGGCCAAAGCGGAAGATGTTGAAGGTGTAATATTTTAAGCACCCCAACATTGTAGAACATCTATATAATAAATTTTTGGCGGCATATAGGAAATTTTCGTGGAACGATGCGGTTCCACACTATTTTGCAAGACACTTTTATGTAGATTTTTTCTTTCGCATACACCCTGATTATACTAATCTACCGTCCAATTATTATGGGATTGATAAAGGATGGACATATGATCGAAAATGGGCATATCGAAATGTGATATTGTTGAGGCCTCCACAACCTTTAATACCTCATCCAAAATGAGAATTTTCTTCACATTCAGAGTTACGAGCTACATCAGAGGTTGAAAAAGAGGATAGGAATACAATTGAGGAAAATCTGGAAGAGATTTTTTATGGTATTGATATTGACATGAACCGTCAGCGAGCGGAAGCCAATTTTTGGGCCACATTTGTTTATAAAACAGATGGGGAGTTAGATACCATGTCATTATAAGATGTTAAGGAGTATGAAAAAAAAAACATGATGGTTGGAGGAAGTTCATTCAGAATGATGACCCAAACAACAGTTTGGTATGTGTTTTAGTTATTAAATTTTTGAGGCATTTTAGGATAGTTTACTTCTAATTCTAGATTTAGATATCATTACATATTTATAGAAATAATCGAGTTGTTATTGTTATTAATTGCAGTTTGGAGATATGTTAAATTAATATCCAGTAGATAGGGGACTTGATTCCACAAGTTTAAATTTGGATGGGTTAAATCATGTATGTGTTTTCTAATATCCACAGATGAGCACTTTAGTTGTCCAATCTCCAATCTTTTGAATAAGAAATCAACAACATTTATAATTTTGTATAAATGTGAATGCATTAAATCCTAGATTTAGTTCTTAGTTGTGTTGTTCACAGATTTCTATTCCATCTCCTACCACTTGGGCATGCTTGTTTCAATTCTCATTAAGAGAGTTTGAAGAGGGTGTGAGTTCAAAGGTATCATTTAATGTGTTAAAATCATTTAAATTTAATGTGTTATAATCATTTAAATTTAATTTTCAAATTCGAAATGTTTTATATAGGTAATGTGGAAAAGAGAGTACCCGAGAGTGTGCTTGGGAGGGAGATTGGGATTGAGGAGGAAGCACCCAGATTTAGGAAGGATGCGTCCATTCAAAATGATTCATAAATGTATTTTTTTTTACTTTTATCAAATTTTTGTTTTCTCAAATTTTTAGTTTAGTCTTTCCTATTCAACAATTTGATCAATTATTTTTAAATATATAGAACCCCTAGATAAGCTTATCATTGTTTTAAATGGTGTACATTCAAACTTATTTAAGGTTAGATCACGATGAATACCTAATTTTGAACTTGAACATTTGATTATTTGAGAACAAAATCTATCCCACATCAAAAAAGGGAAAGTTTCTAAATTTTCTTTGATTGCATTCATTGCTTTCTTGTCCAAGAATGGTGTAGTATGGACATTTGTGTACAAACATACAATGAAGTGAATTCCTTCTTGCCAGGATATTGTCAAACTCTTAACTAAATTAGTTACTAATCACAAAAACCAACATTCAAGTTTATTTACAAATAAGTCATGCATATGTATATGTGACCTAGCTCACACATAATTTCAAAAAACATTTGATTATATGTAATATGAATATGTCTCAAAGATGAAAGATTTAAATTGTTTTTTAAGAATGACTTAATATACATGTGCATATTTGTGTTTTATTCATGTACATGCAAGACTATATGAGAACATCTATTTCACCGCAGAAAGAGAAGATAATTATTTTTTGGAAGAATGGTTTTTAAAATGGATATTTCTGAACTTTTTAGATATAAGTAGTTTTTTGAAAGAATGGATTAATATGGAGATTTATGAGTCCTTTAATTTAAAAGGGAATTTTGAAAATTGATTACATGACCACTGCAGAAGATGAGAGAAGTATTTTACTGCTGAAGAGATTAGTATTTTATTGTTGTGTAAATAAAATCAAATAACATCACCTAGGATGAGAATTTCACCTGAAGGATTTTGGACTTTATCCACAAGAAGATAAGTATTTCATTGGAAAAATGACTTAATATGGAGATTTGTGAACTTTCTTCATACATAGTTCTATATTTATTTTGAGATTATTATCTAACTCTGAACACCATTTTGTTTTTACCAAGAACACATTTATTCTCTTTAAAAAAATTCAAGATTTTAGATAAGATTTTACAAATTGTTTAAATCATGTATGCTTAATGTGGAGAGTAACTATATTTTGTTTAACTGTGGTTGGGTATGCTCAAAGGTGTATTCACTAAGTTGATGGATAAAAAGTGACAAAGTTGCTAGTTTTGAACTAATGTTTTGTATATTCTCTTTTTTACAATGCATTAAATTAAGCATCAAACTCTTAAATACTTTTTAATATGTATTAATTTAAATGATTCATTTTATGTTCATTGTGGACTTAAAAAAAACACATGATAAAATTCAACATATTTTATTGTGGACTGTTCATGGGCCTATGGGCACTGATAAAATTCAACATAAAGATGAAATCTTGGGCCTATACTACTATGTATTAATTTAAATGCGTCATTTTATGTTCATTGTGGACTGTTCAAAAACACATGATAAAATTCAACATATTTCATTGTGGATTGTTCTTGGGCCTATGGGGAATGATAAAATTCAACATATTTCATTGTGGACTGATAAAATTCAACATAAACCTGAATTCTTGGGCCTATACTACTATGTATTAATTTAAATGCTTCATTTTATGTTCACTATGGATTGTTCAAAAACACATGATAAAATTCAACATATTTCATTGTGGACTGATAAAATTCAACATAAAGTTGAACTCTTGGGCCTTAGGGGATTATTATTACTCCTTTCCTACTTTTCCATAAAAACAATTGATGGTTGCGGGACGTTCCAAGGTCACTATCGACTAGATAAATTCCAAATCCAACCTGAACCTGATATATCTCAACAACTAGAAAGACAAGATCATAAGCTTAAATAATGGATTTGAATCTATCAAATTTATGCACTACATAAATAGTTCAACAAAGTAACAGAAAAAATCAAAAGATTAAATAATAGATTTGAAGATCTATCAAATTTATCCACGTACATAGACAGTTCAACAAAGTACATAGATTTGATTCTAAATAGAAGAACAGTGAAACTGTTCTTTTCGCATGGAAAAAAAGTAAAGAAATAAGAAAATTAGTGTAAGAATGGATTATAAGACATAGAAAGAAAGAATCACTTGAACAAATGAAAGAATGAAGAAATCCACTATAAATATTACAAAGTAAGAGACACACACACAAGGGGCTCTACACACAATTGAATTTGAACCTAGGACATCTACATGGTCTTTATCATTTCAATATTTTCAGAGAGACATGGTCTCACATTTACATGAAAATCTCAATTTACATCAACATCTCAATGAAAGGTTTTAATGGTTTTTGAATTCACCTTCTTTCTCATACAAATAACTATGAGAAAACTACAAAGATGATAACAATAACTAAGAAAAGCACAAGAAGAGATACAAGAGATTTTAAGATCACTCTTGTAATATTTTGTATTGTCTTGATTTTACTTGCACTATGTTTCTTTATATAAAATATTAGATGAAATAATTTTAATATACTATTTTCTTGATTTAAAAAAAATTCATCAAACTTTATAGTTTCTTATGAAATTTCACAATGAAATATTCAAGAAAATGTGAAATAAAAATTAGAGTTTCTCACCTGCAATTTAAATTTTGTTTGATTTGGAAATATGGTTGAAAATAGTCAAAACAAGTCATCGAATTTAATATAAGTCCAACAATCAAAATAGTCAAAACAAGTCATCAAATTTAATATAAGTAAGCGATCTTCATTAAAATTTATATTGATATTCATAAATACATGTACTTTCAATTAAAAATAAAAAAATTCGGAATGTACATGTGCCACTTGTTTAAAAACATCGTAATGGTATTCCATCTTCAATTATTCATTCATGATCGACATTGAAAATTTTCCATTTTCTAACTTTTTCTTATTATTATTGAACTTCTATTAACTTTATGCACGCTGCACATACCAAATGACTATATTGACAACTTGTGACATCTGACTGGTAGTCTTGAAAGTGAACATGAGTATCGATTTGATGGATTTATTAAAAAAAATATCCTGTCAATACAATGGATCCTCTTTCATATATATAATTGTTATCATCAAAATCTTCTAATAGCGTCATCTTTTGTTATGTGCACCGCATCAAATAATATTTCACATTTTCAGTGTTTTCTACATGTGCAACCATGGCAAAGACATCTCCTGCAAATAATTGGATATATTGGACGATAAATAGTTCGTGTTAGATTATCACACAAGTACATCTACAAGTTATTTGAAAAAAATTAAACTTAAAAATTACCTTCTCTAACAAGATCAAAAACACTATCTCCATCAACTCACACTATAATTTCATTTGATTCCATCTCCTTTGATCTTGCAAGTGGCATTTTTCCTTTTACATTAAGTTCGGTATGTCTCCAATATTTAACATATTCTGCATTTTAGGTTTCACAAATATCTATGGATTTTGTGTCCTCTATGCAAACTGAACAAAAACAAGACTCATTTCTTCTATCAAATCCAAACACATTTTGATAACGTTTTGTTTTAACTGAATGTATTTTTCGTGTCCTAGGTATTGTACTGGCTTCATATGAGATTGATCTATTTACATCTTGGATTCCAACATACCAAAAAAAGCTGCACAAGACAAGAACTTGTTAACTTGAAATATCTCAAGTAAATGATTGAAGATTGAATATAAATTTGAACATGTTCACTAAAAATATTATGTGTACATGTGTAACATTTATATATACACACAACTGCGCACATACCTTGACAGGTTATATTCATGTCTGTAATGAACCCTTCGTTACACCAACAACCTCTCATAACAAGTGCAAATTGTTTTGTGTGTGTGCATGTGTACCAGGGTAATAAAGACATTATACTCTATGTCACAACAGGAGGACGAACATGATGCATTCAACTGCGACAACAACATGACGACCTAAGACACACATCAAGCATCTGATGCAATAAATGGCAATCAACTGACTGAAAATAAGATTGGCTACCCACCCGTCCTACCTTTCAATGGTTAGGACCTCCAGGACACATAAGAAACGCTCAAGCCCAAGTTCCCATCGATTTTGACCATTTAAAGTCTCAGGGCTGGCGACTGTTCTGAGGAACAAGGAGGTGTCTACATCCCCTCCTGACACAAGCAGACCGAGCACAATAAATATCTACAACCAAGTACAACATTAAATGTAATGGAAAACAACACCCTCATCGGGAAGCGCAAGTTAAAAGTGACGTCATCCAACAACCCCAACCATCACCCGGACTATACTAGTCACGATTACTATCTAATTAAACATGGATTAAAATTCTAAATAGGGCACGTCTAACTGCAAAATGTCATCAACATTCAATCTAAATTACTCTTGTTACAATTCAATTTTGAGAAATTCTAAAAGATAAAAATGTCATCAAGGTACCATCCACCTTAGTCATAAGGGCACATCACTTAAGAAAGTATGACTTTTAATTGGGTTAATATTTAAAATCTAGATAACAGTATTGCACTCTAAATTTCAAGTCTAGTTTAATTAAGATCAACATCCTAATTTGACATAACTTACAAACTACTTCTAGCAACCTTTAAATCATAATTTAATCATATAACCAATCTAATTTTAACAGTTCAACAATATATAACATTGATACCATTATCAATAGAGTATTATTTTTCATCCATAAATCACCATTACCATGTTTTATTTTTTGTTATATTTATATAAAATAAATTATTTCCACATTAAATAAATTAAAACTCAATGAAAATTTAACCACCAACGTAAAAGAAGGTATAAATTACATTTTAAATGTTTTAGTGTTGAAGGTGTATTTAATATCTCCCAACACATTGAAAGTTTTGATCCCACTCCTAAAAGCACACGATGTAACATTAGAGATTAGACATCAAAATTATGAACAGTAATATCTTTTATTTTTGTATTATTCTATCAATAAATCTCGTAAGTAACAATTTACTGATTTAACAAAACGAGGTTTTTCTGAAGTTACAGGTAAGGATTGAGTTGCTTCTAGTGCTATCCACCTCGGAAAAGGCAACTCACAGTCATCCCTTAAGGAAAACAAAATTTTAACAGCAAAACATTGTCATCCATGACAATTCATGGTTTGGTTTTTAGGCAATAATCAGTGGAGTAACACCCACGTGACAACACAATCGCACAGGTAAAAATGAGTTAGCCATTACAAAAACAAACACAGATTTGTTATTATTACTGCCTATACATAAAGACAGATTGGTAGAGGAAAGGATTACACAGCCGTTCCATGCACATGAGTTTGCAGAGGAATGATGGAGGTGATGACTGGAAGGAATCACTGTCTAAAGCAGGGTAACAATGCCTAGAAAAACCCAAAAATCATAGAGTTTAATTGGCCAATATCAAAAGATGAACAGACAGAAACAAGTTCGCCCAATTAAACGATATTTACATCGTAAGTTCTCCATTAAATGATGATTGACAGAAATGAGTATATCATTATAAAAGTTTGGAGAATCCACGGTAGTCGCCAATGGCCATACTTTTATCTAACATCAAAATCAACTGTGTTTATAAGTTCTACATTTTCAGTTTATAAGTTCAAATATTCATACACTAGACCTGCGCTCGAGGAATGTCATTCTTCCGCTTACCGGGACTACTATTAGATTGATACAGTGTTGCAACTCTCTATCTCGAATCCCGTGCCCCCTTTTTGTTTCAAGAGGTAGAAATAGGTCCAATCAACGAATCAAGCCTTGAGACTGAACACTTTTCAACAAATGAAATGAAATGTTCCTAGATCTGCTTAACTACATGACCTATAAATATACTACTAAGGACCATCGATCTTTTGAACATTGAGGCAAAACTGGAAGGATTGGCATGGGTTTCTCTATTATTTAGTCTAGGGTGTTGAGTGGCTTCCATCCAAATAGATTTGGGTGCCATCCTACTAGGATTGAAGAGTGGTTCGGGTAGTAGTTTCTCCTTTGATGGAATAAGGTGCAATCTGTTTTGGTGGACTGCAATTATTCCTCCTTTACTGTTGTTTTTAATTAATATACTTTCCAATTGTTAAGAATAGACCACTAGGATTTCAACGATACATTCATATGTTGAGCTACATATCGCATCTGCCATGTGTTCTCATTAATGTAAAGAGGGTGGTAAATAGAAAATGATGGATATCCTTGACGCAAGTTCTATCCTCCGTCCTTACATGATGGAATGTCAGTGCCTTTGAGGACGTAAGGTTAGAATTTACAACGACCACATAATGCAATCTCTAAATGAAATCAGGGTTTCAGCAAACTTGAATGAAATGAGGAGTTTCGACAACGTTATAAAAATTAAACAACTAGCAATTCATTAAATGAATTCAGGAGTTTCAGCAAATCATTTTATAAAATATACCATTTAACATCATTTTACTTTTCCAATAAGCAAACAAATCCAAGCATAAGTCCTAATACCATCTACCAAATAGAAATGAATAGCGTACCATTGCCTAATCGCCCACTCTGAATGACTCTCACTCGCTCCGTGCAACTCCTACTCGCCGACCGTTGAGACTTCACCGGTACCTCCCAGCCAATGCTAGGGGTACTCTTTTTCCCCCTTAGCCCCCCGAGCTGCAAAGGAGCCACACACACTATCCAGAGGTTACGTCTAGCTCCCAGCTCGCCTCGCAAGGCCGAGCTACCACTCCTCTCCAAGCTGGGTATCCCAACTCCCACAAGTAAATCAGTCAAGTCGATATTTCTATAGCATAACTTTACGCAAACAAAACATCCTCCTTTCTCCTTCTCCTTCCTTCATTATATAGAAATTCTCACTTCCCCTCTTTCCTAAAATCTCATGTAATTAAATTTTTTAAAAATAAATTCCTAAAAATTCTTCTTCGTACAAGTGTCACCCATCCCCCACATTCCTCCATTAATTATTTTCTTTAATTAATTAATTATCTTATCTCCCTCACCCACCTAGAGTTACTCCTAGAATCACTACTAGGTGTCCCTAAATTCCCTTACAGGTTTTAAAGGCTTTCCCTATTACGAAATTGTTAATTCAGTTTAAAATTAGAAATTTCTTTAATGGTAGATTCTTTACTAAGTTGACCTTCTGCTTTTTCCCTTAAGTTCCCCTTTTCCCCTTTTTATGTTACCTCCTTTCCCTAGTTTCCTAAATTTTAAGATTTTTCCCTCTTTCCCCTTTTTACGTAAAACTCAAAAAGGCAGGTGT
>SNQJ01S0059017.1:38957-57222 GCA_010110895.2 Picea sitchensis
TTTAATTTCAAATTTCAAAAATTAAAATATATATATATATATTATTTTTTTGAAATTAATAAAAAAAATTTAAAAATATTTATACAATCACACCATCTATACTCGAAATAAATTAGGATATACATTGCCCTCAGCTAAGTATAATAAATATAAAACAGACCCAAAAGAAAAATCAACGGACATATACCCACAAAAGATGTAGAACGTAGTGTACATCACCTGGCTGCTTTGTCGCAATTATTTATTATAAAAATGACTAATGCCATTTAAATAAGATCGATAGAGGGTTTACCCAAACATTCGGCCCATATAATATTCGGGAGATGACCCGTTTGCATTGCACCGGAAATGTATCCTTAAATAGTCAAGTTGTTGAACTACTTTGCGGTCACGCCACTCAATATCGATGGAATCTGGTAAACCACTGTGGATATCCATTTCCACAAGGATACGACCCAACTTACATTTAGGGTTGGTCAAGCACTTGGACTCCATAGAGATGAATTTTCCAAGATTATCGCCAATTACCGGAAGGGCACCTTCATTCAATAGATATAATGGAAGGCCTGGAAGTAGTACCCATAGATGGAGAAGTTTTAAATGTTTAGTTGACGGGTTAAATGTGACCCGCTATTGCTTGAGGATAATGTTGCTTCCGCCAAATACTCAAAGAGTATTCAGTAAGACAGCCGCATCCTCCGGAGACCTGCATATAAAACCTAGCCAACCCTTTGTAAGATATAGGGTCTCTGGCTCATAACCCAATATCGGTCGCCAATGATTTTTAACCCAAACCTCAATAGGTTCCTTTCTGAGGTGAGTGTAAGAAATACTGCCTACTAGTCCGCAAAGGGCCATCCAACACGTTTCTTCTAAGCCCACATCAGAGCATACAACCATNCTATGACCCTCCTGGGTAGAAAACCCTTTGGTACCCTCTAGGATCTGTCTAAGGAGCTGTGAAACGGTAGGTTGACAGCTCGGGAGGACAGTTGCAGAAGGTCCATCCAGTGAGGAAGATGGAGGGAAATTACAAAGCTTGAAAGGAGGGTCTGAAGCAAAAGACAACGTAAAAGAATTAGGTAGACGTCCCAAAGGTTCAGATCCCAAGCTGCCAGAGTTGACACAAATTTCCTCTTGTTCCTAAAAGTACTCATCATCTACATTCATATTGCCTTGACGTTTCTTCCAACCTTGAAGTGAATGGAAGCCTCCAAAAACGTCCACCTGGAGGCAACTCAGAACTAAACCAATAGGAAAACCGACAAATAGTCCAGTTTCCTAGAAAAGTAAATACTAGCAGAACGGACCCAGAGTCCAAAGAGCCACTAACCCAAAGGTAATAAAGGCAAATAACTCTCAAAGCAGGTGAAAAAGGTCAGGTTGGTAAGAATTGATATATCGTTAATATAGAGGTTCAATAGACTAACACTAAGAAAAAAACGGAAGCCATGACAGAAACAATTCCACTAAAAGTAATGAAAGAGGAAGGTATAATAGCTCAAATCTCCAAAACCCTAAATAGTACATCACATCAAGTTATAGGAATCTTTCTCCGCCATTAAAGGGTCTCTACCAGTCTTCAAGTTCACCACTAACAGGTTGCTTCCATAACTGCAGGTTCAAAAAATCCATTAGTTTGCTTCCATAACTCCAGGTTCAAAAAATCCATTCCCACCTCCTCAATGTGATCCTACTCCCCTTGAGATGCTTATGCGTTGTAATATAATTATTAATATTCGACTTTTAACTTATACTTTAACTCTCACATTTTAACTTATTCTGTCTTAAAACTTAACTTATTCTATCTTAAAACTAATGAGTAGATATTTTTAAAAATTATATATCTAATAATTGGATAATCTTACTTTTATAAATTATCTCTATATATTGCTTTAAGCATATGAACAATATGATCTATACTTGTATCATCATTTGATAATGAGTTATTCTTTTTTATTTTTCTATTTTTTCACCTTTTTTTTCACTCATTCATATATTTATTTAATTTTATTCACAATTTTCTTATTTATGTTTAATTTTTTTAATAAAACATTTATATAAAGAAACAAAATTATTATAAAAAAAAATTATTAAAAAAAAATTCTAAAATAAATTAATTCTTAATGTTATTGAAATAATATTTAATTATTCATTTTTATATTTATATATTTTTATTTTGTTTATTTACTTTTACTATTTTTATAATAAAACATTTATATAAATAAACAAAATAATTATAAAACAACAATTTAATTTTTAATGCCATTCACATGATACGATGTTTAATTTGCACTATATAAAGAACTTATATGATCAAGGTCAATGTTTTCAAAATGAAAGTACACTATCTCTTAACTTTAATCTATGAACCTTATTTTCAATCAACTTTGTTTTCTTTATGCATTATAATTACACATTTTTGAGTTAAAAAAAATTTAACCAACAAATTATATAAAAAATAATTAAAAAAAAATTTAGAATAATTAAAAAAAACTGTGTTTATATTAAAATAATTCTTATATATAAACATGGTTTTCAATAACATTACACCTTGAAGTCATGGCTATAAATCATTGTGCACATTATAGTATTATAGTTTTTATATAATTTATTATTATAATAATAGTTGTGTATGGGTCTAAACATGTGTTTCTTTCTAAGATATCATAGTTTAAATCTAAAAAGGATAAGATATGTATATATCAAATCATTGTGTAGAAGGAATTTTTTGTTCCACAAACAATAACAATTTAATGTTTAATTTGATAATAACCTTAAAATTAAATTATTATTATTATTAATCTTACAATTACATTTTCCTATTAATTATACAACCCAAATTATTAAAAAAAATTTAAATTTATTTAATTAAAAATATAAATTACAAAAATGTCCTTAGATTTTACAAAATCAAAAATTTTAAAAGTTTTTAAGTCAAAAATTTTAATGTTTTTTTTTTTAATACTTCGTATTAATAGTTTGGATGAATTATGGAGTCACCGGCCCTATGCTTCTATAAGGATTAGAAATTTGATCTAAACTAATGTAATATATTTTAATGTTATTTAACTTTTACTTTATAAGCATACCTAACTTCAGTAATTTTATTTATGAAGTTATCCTCCATATCCCCGTAATTCTTTAATATTGTTATGCCATTCTGCGTCTCTAAGAACCTCTCCGTCGAGGAAGGAAGAGGGATACGGTTTCCTAAATTTATAACGTTTATATTTTTATTTTTATGTTTTTTTTAATTAAAGTTAAGAATTGCTATTTATTTTAAAAAAATTATAAAATTTAAATTTTATAATTATAAAAATTTATATTTATAATTCTGATAAAAATATATATGATTTTTAGTCGGTGTGTATATTTATTTACATATATTTTTCTATATATCTTGTATTGTAATTAAATAATTTTTTTTTATAAAATAAAATATTTTAATTTAATTTTTAAAAAATATTTTATAAAATTTGTGTGAATAAAAACATTATAAAAATTCGCATTTATAATTTTGATGTTTTATATTTTAGTGATGTCTTAGCTTCCAATTGAGATACTCAACAAGTTATTTACTTAATTGTCTTACTTATTCATGTATATGACAATGTGTCATCACATTAACCTCATCCTTCATGTTTTTTTGTTTGTAAAGTATGTATAAACATTATGTATGGTATATTTTTACATGTTTCTATTTTTAATGATTAATACTTACCTTAAATTAATAAGTAAAGTATTTTCATGCATCCATATTTTCTCTCGAACATATTACTCTTTTGTATAAATAACCATTGGGTTGATCTTGATATCTATAAAATATTTCATTTTTTTATGAGGACCTTGTCACAACTTTTGTCTTAAATGTTCAATGGTTCATATGATTTTTTTTTTACTTAATTTCCCCATTTTTAAATACATTTCATCTCATGATAGTACTAACCCTTGGAGAGAATGGACAACAAAAATCAAAACCATAAAAATCATTATGTGTACTAGTGTTATGAAGTGTTACTTCCATCATTTCCAATTCTATATTTTAGTTGCTCTAAATTTATTATTCATATAATAGAGGCCTTGGTGCTTCATATTACAATTTTTTCCGCATAAGATATCTAATTTTAATAATCAATTCCAAATCCAAAGTACTTATACGAAGGAACTAGCTATGAAGTCTCACATTTAAATGTGATGGTTATATTTTCTTCCACAAAATTGACAAAGAAAATATAAATACAATTACGTTTCCCTCATGATTGCTAAGAAACAACACTAAGAGTTACGACACGATCAATGATTGAATTCTTTAGATGAAAACCAAACCAACATGAGAAGGATCCTTAGGATTGTTTTATCTTGACCATTTACAAAATTTTCTATCTAAAATGGTGTCAAATACGTTGACAAACATGTTACAAGTCATGATGGTCCCTATAATTTATGATATTATTTATATCACAACCTTTGCAAATATGTATCATTTTTATGACTTTTCATTCTAAAAGAAACCTATTCCATATAGTTTTAATGAACATATTCTTTAGAAGTACATCCAAAAATGGACCTCCAAATTTCATTAATTTAATTATTAAATCATAAGGTTTAGGTGCCTTTCCATCCTAATGTTTAATTACTCCCTCTCTATCCTCTTTTAAAATAACCATCCTAAAAAGTCGAAGTTGGAATACTCTAATCTCATCATGCTTTTCTGAAAGTAGATGAACATATTTTTTCGTTAGTCAATATAATTGTTTCCAACTTTTGGATAACATGTTAAAAATAGTTAAATCCTTTTATCCCATCACACTTTTCTCAAAGTTCATGAACATATGAAATCATTTCTTTCTTAATGAATATAATTGTTTTCAATTGACATGTGAGTGAAGGTTTCAATTAGCTCTTCTTCTTAATTTTTAAGAAAAAAAAAATCCCCAAAAACTTTAAATATTTACTTATCCCATGTTTCTTCATCTCTATAATAACACTTAATAGCAATTTTCATGTTGATTGGCATGACTCTCCATTATACCAATCATTGCAATGACTCTAAGTAGGGTTTTTCGTGTTCTTTGGAAAGAACCCCTCTTTAACATGTACAATTTTTTTATTTTTTTTAAATCCTACTAATTCTTTAAAAATATAGATACATTACATGAAATTTTTTATTTCTTTTTTACCCTATTTAGCATGTACGATTTTTTTGGTTAAAATCTTATTCATTCTTTACAAAGAGATATACTACATGAACTTTTTTTTATTTAGTTTTCTAAATATTGAAAAAATAAATATTTTTTTATAATTTAATATTTCTATATGATTTTTAATTACTATAATTTTTTGTGTTTTAATTTTATTTATTCCCTAAGAAAAATGTAAATGAAAACATTTAAAAAAAATCTGAGATTTAATTTTAATTATAAAATTATCCATTTAATAAATTATTCTTTAATTATAAAACATAATCTATTAAAATTAGTCACTTACTCATTCCTTGATTTGCAAAGTATATTTTTATAGGTTAATAAAATATAATATACCATTACAACCAAAATATCAAATGTAAATATAATTAATGTATCTATTTTATATTTTTTATAATGTTAGATAATCTATATGTGTAATACCTCCCTATCAAATTCATTTATCGACTTGGGATTTCTACTTTATATAAACATATTTACTTGCATGTTATGTGTAATAACATTAAAATATTAAACTAAAATTACTTCAAGTAGTAATTATGAAATATTTTTTTGTAGAGCCTTTTATATATTGGATATTGAAGAGAAGCAAAGTAGCAAGCAACTCTGAAAATCACTTTTTAACATTTACTCATTTTATGTAATATAAATTATGTTTTTTATTTTATTTTAATATAAAATAAGATTATTTATAGTATTTTTAATTTTTATTCATTTTATATAATATAAATTATTATTTTTTATTTTTATTTTATTTTAATATAATATTTATAGTATATTTCAACTTATAATTATATGAAAATATTTGTATATGTATATTTATATACATACATGTTTTCTAATTTAATGATTTTGGATTTTCATATTTTGGGAATGATATGTTACATAATTTAAATGTCTCCTTGACATGTTGGGTTTTATTTTAGAGGTTAAATAAATAAGTGTCATCTCTAAATAAATGTTGATTGAGGTCTATGTAATTTTCTTTATTTTTTGAATGGTTATTGTTAAGTATTTTGAAATAAAGTTTAGATGGATCATTTATAAAAAATATATATAAGTATTTATAAAATAATGAAGGATGAGTAAGTTTTTTTTGGGGATTTCATATCAACATCAACTAAATACTTTAGGTGATATTTAGAGAAATACACATAAAAATTTTAAGGAAAGAAAAGTTTATGGGCTATGGAATGACATTTATTCCAGTCCATGCCCACCCACATCTCCATGGAAATGATATTATTTATCAAGTTAGTTTGAAAAAATGTTTTTGACTTTGTGTGGTTCACCTTTTAAAGTCAGATAATGACACCTCTAGGCTCCATCTCGACACTATGAAACCATTACATGGAAAATTTTGTTGATGTATCTCAACCTCTACAAGGACTTCCCCTTATACAACCTATCCAAAGTTAAATTTATTTAATCGAGGATGCTAATCTTTCCAACATCATGTCCTACTACCTATCCCCTCTTGAGGATGATGAGATTGGATGCCAAGTTACCTCCTTCATGAGTCTACATATATTCAACCTATCTCTTCCCCTTGCGAGACTCTAGAAGGACTCCCCCCTCTACATCCTATCCAAAGTTACAATGATTTATTTTTTGTTTCTACTCTTTCAAACTCCATGCCCTACTACCTATCCCCTCTTGAGGCTGATGAGATTGAATCCCAAATTAACTTTCTTCATGAGTCTAGACATATTCAACCTATATCTTCTCGTTGTGGTCCCCCACCCACTAACATTCATTATCTATATGAATGAAGAAAAGAATTGGAGTCTTGTTATGGAATATTGTTCTCTGAATAATATAATTGTTAAAAGTCACTATCCCCTGTGATGGATTGATGATTTTTTTAACCACCTCAAAGGTGCTTTCCAAACTGGACTTGACAAAGAGATATCATTATGTTTTCCTAACCTTCAATAGGGATGATTTTAAGGATTGAAATTTATTTTAAAATTTAGAAACCTTCGCGAATCTTACTATTCCTTCATATGCCAACTATAAATGATTGGCGATATTTTTGTAAAATTATTCAATTTTCTAAGGATTTTATATAGTTTTTATAAAATTTTGGCGATTTTTAAGGTAAAATAATTTTATCCTATAGAATTTGGGCAAATCTTGTTCTTGGAAAAACCATGGAAAATTAGCCCATGAGCGAAATTTAGCCCCTAAAATCATTCCTGTCCTTCAATGTGTTGGGTATGTGTTATATTCTTTGCACGAGCAGTAGTGTTAGAGCCTCTGCGCCGGACGCGCAGGGGGGTTAGAGGGGGGGTGCAGGGGAGCGGAGCCCCCTGCGTGGGGGTTCGGGGGAAGTGCCCTCGAATTTTTTTTTCGCACTAGGATGACATATTTTCGGGATGACATATTACCAGGACGACATATTTCTGGGACAACATATTACCGGGACGACATATTTCCCGAACCACATTTTATTTAGGTGTTTTTTCGGCACATGGTTTTTTGCTGACGATTTTCTATTTCTGGTTAAGGAATTAGGGTTTTGGACTAATCCAGGTCATTGGGTTAGGGTTTTGGATGCCGCTGGCTCCTATATGTATATTGTATTGTAAACAATGTACCACAATGTATGAATATAATATATGTTGGTTTTCCCGATTTGGGTTTCCAGGTGAAAAATCTCTGTGTAATGTTTGTATTTGTCATTGTATCTTTTCTGTTCCTTTCTAAATATCAGTTTGCAGTAGATATTGTACAAGGTTAGAATTTACACAATGACACTTGAAAAACCACTTTCAAGACCAAGATTTGCTTATATGAATGGTTGGTGATTCCTATGGTATGATGAACACCCTTGCTACATTCCAACACCTTCTTAATGATACTACAATCCACACTTGGAGAATTTTATTGTGATCTACTTGGATGATATTCTTATTTTTAGTAACACATAATATGAGCACCTCCATCATGTGTGGTTGGTGCTATAACTTATTGGCACCCACAAAATGTGAGTGAAGAATACTAAATCTTATTTTGGGAAAACCTCCATTCAATTTTTGGAATTTTTACTAATCAACTGGTCATCTATGTATATCTTACAAAGTTCCAAGCTCTTGTATCCTTTCTATTTCCTACTATAGTATCTTCCCTAAAGAGTTTCCTCATGGACCTATAATTTTATAGGCATTGTATCTCTCACCAATCCCACCACCTACATCGGTGATCTTTTCAACCCATTTTCAAATGGATCAAGGAAAACAAGGAGATTTTTCACAAATTAAAAGGGGCATTGTGTTCCAACCCCATTTTACATGTTCTAAATTTGCAACAACCTTTTGAGATTGAGATAACTTCTTCTCAATATTCCGTTAATGTTGTTCTAAATTAAGGAGGTCACCTTGTGATCCATCATTGTTAGATATTAACCAAGGTCATCCTATAGTACAACATCTATGACAAAGTATTTTATCCTCTCATGTAGGCCTTGAAGCAGTGGAAACAATAAATTATTTGGATGGAAACCATTTTTCATACCGATCATCATCCATTAATTTTTATTAATTCCTAGTCAAAGATCTAGGACCAATGTCATTTCAAGTGCGATTCCTACATACAACTGTTTCAATTGGTTATAAAATATAAATAGGAGAGTTCCAATAACATGGATAATAGGTTGAATAATCCTCCAACTAATGTCTTGCACATATTGAATGTTTGTTGTGCTTCTTATAAAAATTTGAAGTGCCTCTATGATAAATATTCTTTCTTTGGGACCATATGGAAAGGCATCCATAATCACACCAAAATTAATTAGACTCCTTTATTTGACTATAGTTCAAGATGGGTGGTTGTATGAGCTTAACCAATTTTGTGTCTCATAGACTCCATATCAAATGGTCCTCATTTGGGAAGCCTATGTGTCTATATATGGCGACCATTTTGGAAGTCAAAAAACTATCTATAGCACATACAACATCATTTTTTATTTCCCTATTGTTGAATTTCTATATGAGAATATATAAGATTGATTTGTTATTGCAATGACAAATGTACGACATATAGAGAACATATGGTGACCATCCATGAAAGGATGCATCCCTTGGACAATCAATAACTATTTATTATTATTATTACTTATTATATATATTTTTAATAATTAATAATTACATTATCAATTATTAATCTAGGAGAATGTCTTCCTGATGTTTTCCAAACATCAACACTCCCTCTCAATGAGGGAGACATTATGCATCATGCCAAGCTTGTCTATGAAGTATACAAACTTTTCCCTAGAATCATGACACCTGTCTATTAGTCCTTGGAGATGTCTCTCTCCCACTTGAATTGAGGGGAAACCTCCCCTGTGGCTCTCCCTCTATGCCAACTGACTCTCTCTGAGATTAGTATCACTTTGTTTCTGCATGTGATAGCATCTATCATATCGACTCTCTATCCTTCCTAGTCAAATAAACATGACTAAGGAGAAATACTACACCTGGGCCATTCACCACACGTACACCCTTGTGAGTGAGTGTCATCCTGATGCTATCTAACACATGGAAGGTGCCACAAGCACCTCGAGTCCATATCACTCCTTGTCTTGATCAAGGAAGGACTACGCCTGGGACCATTCACCACAAGTACACCCTTGTGATAAATGTATCTTATCTCCCTTGGTCTGCAACCCAATCTGGGAGAAGGTATGTTTGATGCTTACTAGGGCCATTCTCCTGTGTTCATACACATTATTTAGTTGGTATCTACAAGACTTGATATAGTTCATCCTAAAAGTGGTGGCCAATCCTTTGAGGTTGATCAAGCTAAGTCATCTTAGAATATACTTGAAATATCAAGGTTCCCTCATGAAAACAATGTCTTAGCTCACTCATTAGCTCTATCCATACTAGACATCTCGTGGTTCCCTCGTGGAACACATGTCTAAGACATATAGATTTTCCCTTATGGAACCAATGTCCCCCAAGGAATATTGAGGTTTTCTCGTGAGACCAATGTCTTGGTTCCTTCATCTAACCATCTAAGGAACTCTAGGATGAAGTCCACATTATCTCCTACTAGTCCATATAGGACCCTTCGGAGAGAATGTCTCACGATACTTCCTCAAACATCTCGAAGACACATTGAGGTTCCCTCATGGAACCAATGTCCCCTAAGACATATCAAGGTTTCCTCATGAAACCAATGTCTTGGTTTCTTCATCTAACCATCTGAGGCACATAAGGATGAAGTCTAAGTTCCCCCCTACGAGTCCATATAGGACCCTCCAGGGAGATTGTCTCATGATGTTGCCTCAAACATCAACACTCCTTCTTAATGAGGGAGACATTCTCTTCCACACCAAGCTTGTCCCAGAAGTACACAAACTTGACTCTTGACAATGGATTGGTTAGAATGCTTGCAGTCTTCTTGTCTGTGTGTTGAAGCCTGGCTACTTCATCTTCACTATGTCTCAGATGAAGTCCCGTGAGAATCATATGAAGCCTTACTTCTCCCAAGACTCATATCATTGGTTTCGATATACTCTACCTCTATAGTACTTAGTGCTATAGAGGTCTACTTGCATGAATCCTAATTGATTTAGAGCTTAAGTAACACCCTTTGGTGGCATTTCTATCAACTACACTTTCTACATGGCCAGAATTATATATCCTTGCAGCCTCTCTTTTCCTCCTGAGACATATCCAACTATAACACATTGGTACACCTACTCTACTACAACTCAATCTTCTCAATCACGAGCTAGTTTAGGGTGCTTACTGCAAATAACTATATGGATCTCTACTTGAGAGTAGGTCCTCCATTTTCTCTAAATCTACTCTCTCTGGGATTATGTAACTGCTAAAAACTGAGTCTGAGAGTAACTTCTCTACTATGTTAGCAAATTCCCTCCTCTGGGGATACTCTCTATGGAACTAGATCCTCCACTCTCTCTCTACAATTGCTTCCTATGCACTTGCTCTATATGGAACTGATAGTGGCTCAACAACTACTCCCTCTAGAGCTAGAGGTGAATCCTCCTCTATCTCTACTCTCTCTGACACTAAAGGTACCTCTTCCTTCTTCTTTGGAGGTAACTCAATCTCTCCAACATCTGGATGTAGTATCGCCTCCCTCTTTGAGAGTACCTCTACATACACTGGAACTACTGCCATGCCTGCTTCCTCAACATATCATGGATTGAATCATGTACTAAGACTGCTACACTTGCTCCCTTTGAGTCTCATAATGTGTTTTTCTCCTCCATTGGATCTACCAAAATTTTTCTATAGTCAATCTTGACTCGATGTATCTATGATCACTGGAACTATCTCTGCTATCTAGTATGATCTTGTCTTGGATGTATACTAATCCTAGAGACTTCTTGTCTTTGAGCATCATTCCAAGCAATGTCTCTCCTTGACATCATGTTGGAAGGTCTTGCCCTCCATGCCTGCCTCTCTGCACTTGAACATATTCACTTACTGGATTGTATATTGACTAAAAACATTTGGGCTACTTTATTATTGGAATTAAAAATTGAAAATGATTGGGAAGGTGAGCAGGTTGTTGATTGTTCTAAGAACTGGTTTAAGAAGAGGGAGAATTGTAAAGAGTTACCTGGGTACATTTGATGGGAGGTGTGCAAACACAAAAATTTGGCTCTATTTTTAAAGATCGTCCAATAAATAGAGTAAATGTGTGTAACATGATATTACAGGATTTGGGTGAAGTAACAATCACTAAATCCTCAAAGGTTTGTAGGATAGAGCGGTTGTACTAGATTGGGATTTGACTGTGAGATTCTTTGATGGTGCCTCACAAGAGAGGGGTACAAAGTGTGGGGCAGGAGCAGTGATAAAATGTCCAGTCCGAGCACTTTCAGGATTAAAATGAACTGTAGAGGCTAACTTCTTGCTTTGTTGTGTTTACTTTATTTTGCTTCTTACAAAAAGATAGCAATGTTACATCTGGTTGGTGACTCAAAGTCTATTATTGAGTGGTTTTCTAACAAAAATGATTTACAGGTGGTCTATCTTATGCCTTGGATGGCAAGAATTAGAGTGTTGAGAGGGAATTTCATAGAACTAAGAGCCAAACATATCTATAGAGCTTTCAATGAGAAAGCGGATCAACTCTCAAAAGTAGCATTACTACTAAATGAGAATGGTATCTACTTTGGGGGGTGCTCAAGGAGATTCAAAGATTTTTGAAAGAATGGAAATCATTTAATAAAGTAAAAAGGGAAGGAAAAGATGTTGATTTTTTTTTTGTGTGTGTACTGAAAATTTACTTTTAGCGGATATATCCTACAGAGATCTAGACATGGAAGAATGGATCTTTTTGGACAGTTTATTGTAACTGAAAATGTTATATTTTACTAATATAAGTTTTTTTATGTGATAAAAAAAATAAAAATTAGCGGCCTCAACAATATGTTTCATGTTTCAGCACTAAAATATGACGAACAACACTTATTTAAGTGAATTTCCAATTTGATATATTCGTTCACGTCTTTTTTTTAGTATGCAAGTTAGTACAAATGACCTTCATATGCACTCTTTGACCTACATAGCAATAGAGTGCTGAGCTTTTCCTATAATAGGTAATACTTTTTCTTAGCCAATGAACGGTAGTAAACTGCACATCCACTTGCGCACAAATTTTCATACACCCACTGATTCGGCGAGTCTAACATCGTTGAAAATATGCGTGAGATGATCAGATTATAATCTCCAGAATCTCACTGACCATTATTGTCAGTTGAACATAAATATTTACGACCCCATCGCATTTCCAAGTTCCGTGACTTTTAAATTACGTGCATAGCTTACAATTATCACTGTAAAAAAGTCCAATTATTTCATCCGCTCTCTGAGTGCAAGCAAACTTAATGGTAATCTCCATATGAAATATGACAATCATATATCTTGAATCTATTGTTTGAGTATGAGTGGACGGGGTAGATTGAATAGTGTTTCATGTAATTGACCCAATTTCCCCAAAGAATCTGTACTGCAGTGGACTGTGGACTGTACCATAGATGTGGAAAAAGTAGTGGGGAACAAAGTATTCGAGGCGTGGCCGGGCGATCAAGTCTGGCGTGAAGTTATTCGATGGCTTTTCCATTGAATGCTTTTATTGGTCGGCTCTATTGCTGTGGTTGAATTGTTTAAGAAGAATTGTGTATAAAAGGCTACGAGCATAGCCCATACCATCAAAAGAGTTCGCCTGAGGGTTCTCAATCCAGATCAATGTATGTTTCATCGGTCCATCGTGAGAATTTGTTACGTCTAAAGGCGTACACTTATTGATAATGGGCACAATTAATGATCTTTTAACCTTATTTAACCTTAAATCCTAATCTGATGGCTATGCATTGAAGATGCTGGCATATTCTTAGTCGTTCTCCAAAATCAATGGGTCAAATTTATTGTTCATAACTTTCTTGCATTTATCAAGGCATCCGTTAACATGTTTACTTTTTAACATTTACCTAATCACATTAAAAAATTACTGTAATGATATGTAATTGCCACGTTTAAATGATTAAGTAAGATTAAACCATGCAACCAATCGACATTATCAGCCGTGAGTTAGCGGTTGTGCTAGTCTTACATACAGCTTCTAAGCCGTAATAGACATAACTCTGAAGTCGCGTACAACCTAATTGTACGTTGAACATCAATATCATGACGAGGAACCCTACTATATCATGGAGGTTTCTTGCATTATTGTTCATCTATATCAACATTTGGTGTAAATTTGTAGCCGCTGTCGACTTACATGATGTCGCTGATCAGAACAATACAGACTTCTTGAGCTGGAGGCTGAACGTAGAATTGAATAATTTCAGGAATTGGTGGACAGTTCCCGAAGATTGCTTGACATACGTTCAGCAGTACAAGCTATATGGACAGTACGAAAGAGATCTAGCAACGGCAGTCGACTGTATCGTTACTTACACCGCAGAAATTAGCCCGGTCGGCGATGGTAAGGATGCGTGGCTATTGGATGTAGATGGCACGGCCTTGTCCAATCTCGAATAT
Source organism: Picea sitchensis (assembly GCA_010110895.2). Lineage (NCBI taxonomy): Eukaryota > Viridiplantae > Streptophyta > Pinopsida > Pinales > Pinaceae > Picea > Picea sitchensis. Next base: position 53,191 of record SNQJ01S0059017.1, read on the forward strand.
TATATGGGGCGAAAATTTGGGTAAACCCTCTATCGATCTTACTTAAATCTTATTAGTCGTTTTTATATTAGACAATTGTGACAGAGAAGCCGGCTGCTGCACACCTTGTTCGTGGGCAGATGTCCGTTGATTCGTGTATATCTTTTTATTCATTTAAATTTTAAAACACTACGAGGTTGACAACTCAGCTTTCAGTAATCCTTGCGTGCTGAAGAGAGTATAAGTTAAAAATATAAATATATCAATGGTCATATTAATATGGCTGCCAAAACAAATCGATCTTTAACACCCTTAAGGAAAAATCGATTTTTCCTAAAGGTATAAGCACTGGACTTGCCAAACTTGTATGCCAATCTCAATCTTAGCATCTCTATGTTGAAATTGGCATCTCAAGTTTTGATACCTCGCTTGGCATGAAAGATATGGACTCGTGCTAGGCTATTTGCAGCATGGTAATATAGCTCTTTCAGTCAGGAAAGAATAACATAGATATAAAAAAAATTTAAATGCGAAACAAATTTTAGTACTTTTAACGCTTCGAATGTTTATTGAAGAATTCGATGTTAGTTTATCCCGAAGGAAAAAAATAATTCGCCTAGACTTGGACTGATTGTACAGTGGAATCCCCTTTGACCCTGTCTCTTTTAACAACTGGGCAGTAAGTGGTAAATCCTTTAACAACTGGGCAGTAAGTGGTAAATCTGTTGTTGTTCCTGCTATTTTGGGTCTGTACAAGCTATTAAATATAATGTAACCTCAACAGCCTGACTGTACATTGCTCGTTGTCTTGGCCAGCTGTACTTTTTTTTCTTGATTTGCTTGAGCCTATTTAGCTCAGCTATTTCCCTTTGCACATAACTTCTTCGTTAACTCTTCTCATTGTACTTTTCCCTTACATTCTCAATATACTGAATATTGTTTTCTACTCTGTTCTTTTCTCTCTGCATTTCTTGCTTCACAATTTATCATGGTATCAGAGCAACACTAGTAAGCCTCTTCACACAGGTGGAGAGCAACATGATCCTCACAGCGCAGAGCGTACACGGATCACGAAAGCACGCGACACAGACTTTTCACAAGGCTTGGAAAGCTGTCCGTAATACTCTCAAAAGATCAGCGTAGGGAGCTTGCAGAGGAAGTCGAGAGCTATACGTTCAAAAGATCGAGGAAGCAGAAACAGGAGGAAGGTGAAAGTTTAAAGATTTGTGAACAATTACAGATTCGTCAAAGATTCACAAAGAAGAGCTGCAGGAGGCAAACACATTTAAAGAATTCAAAAAATTCGTTCAAATTCATGAAAGATTCCTGCAGGTGGCAGAATCGTTTAAAGAACTTCGGGAAATATCTCTCCTCCATCAAAGATTGCAGCAGAGAACAGTAAGCTTCAAAGAACTCGTGAAATTCTTTCAAATCTTTGAAAGATTCACGAATTGTTCTTCTGTAAGAGAAAATCCTTGCAAAGGCAGCAAAGAACACGTCAGAGGAGCCAAGAACGAGAAATCGCAGCCGTAAAGATTCGTCCTGCGAAGAGATCGGAGGCGAAAATTTAGTTCAGAAAGGACGAGGACAGCGTAGAAAAGGCAAAAGAATAACAACCGTTAGATCTTGCGCAGAGGACCGATAGCTGTCGGATCCGTGAGAAAGTGCACGAGGTTTAGTCCTCTGGAGCGCATAGGAGAAATTTCGACTTGCGAAGTCACAAAATCGTTAGGACCATCGATCAAGGAGGACACATGTCGAGATCTCGGCATTTCGCTGACTCACAGGGTGTAAAGGTTAGAAGACTGCCATGAGAATTCACGAATCACGAAATCCCGAGTCATTCTGGACCGTTGGATCGAGAAAGATCGTGAGTCATCGATTTGATTCTATCGTAAAATCGGGAATTGAGAGTTGGACAAGCAAAGAAGACTGCACTCCAAACCACGATACACAAAATTGTGAAATCCCGAAAAGATCACAGTCGTCCATTCGTCGGGACACGTGGCAAAGATCGAGGAAACCATTGGTATTTCGGCTACTGGGGTTTCAAGTTGACAGATGATTTGTGTCACCGGAGGTTGCAAGTTGCGAAATCGTGAAACACAGGAGGACCGTCCATCTTGAGGAGACGTGTGGCAGCAATCTAGGATTTCGAGAGATTTTCCGAAAGGATAAGGACACTTTGCCATTTCAGCATTCTGCGTATCGGTATTTCGGGGGTCAAGAGAACACGAGATCGGGTGCTTGAGTTGTGAAATCCCGAAATCATGAAATTACTCAAAAGAAAATTTTGAGAAAGAATCTGGACCGTCCATCTCAAAGGACAGGTGGCAACAGATCCAAGCGTCATCTCATTTCGGCATTTCGGAGTTCGTTGTTTGGAGAACGTCGTGACGAGAGTTCAAAACTCGCGAAATAACGAGTTGCGAAATCTCGAGAGGATTTGGACCGTCAGATCATAGGAGGATCTGGACCATTGATAGTCCAAGGAAAAATTTTGACACTTCGCACAACGAGAGTCTGAAGGACCCAGGATCGTCGCAGCAAAACCGTCGAAGTCCCGAAATGAGAAATCCCGAAAAGGCATTAGCGCTAGGATATTTTAGATTTTGGAAAATTGAGGGACAAAGAATCGATGAAGGCATCGCGATTCCCCGATTCGCAAAAACCGATAGCGATTTAACATTTAGGCGCGTAGTCACATTAAACGGAGACCAAGGGCCAATCCAAGGTCATTAAGCTCTCTTCGGTGTTTTAGCAGTCTGAAGTTGGAGAGACAAGAATTTGGAGGACTCGTATAACGAAGTTCTGAAGTCAGAATCGTGAAGCCAAAACTCGCGAAGTCAAAACTCGCAAAATCTTGAATCGCAGAGTTCCAAAGTCACTGTAAGAAATTAGCAGACCTGGTTTTACAGGCGGGAAACAGGTAAATACGAAATTTTCTAACAATTTTTTTTTCTGTTTTGTTAAATTCTTTCAAAGATGGCGACGTCTAGCACTTTAGGACCAACTCAGGGTATGATTCTTCTTGGAAAGAACAATGAGTTATGGTCTCTTCGAATAAGATCGTTCTTGCAAGCACAAGAGTGTTGGGATCTAGTGGATCTTGGATATGTGGAACCAAATACAGCAAACATTTCTGCCATGACAAACCAACAGAGAATTGCTCAGGCAACTTAGAGGAACAGAGAAATAAAGCTAAATTTTGGATTCAAAATTCTGTGGATGATTCAATTTTCTCAAAAATCACAGGCGCTGGTACTTCAAAACAGGCCTGGGACATCCTTAAATCATCCTACCAAGGCAATGACAGTGTCAAAACAGTCAAACTGCAGACCTTGAGGATGCAATTCGAGACTTTAAGAATGACAGAACCTGAAAATGTGGATCAATTCATGACCAGAGTCATGGGAATCGTGAACCAGATTAGATTGACTGGTGAAGTCATCACTGATCAACGCATTGTTGAGAAAGTCCTCAGAAGTTTACCAAATAAATTCGAAATGGTTGTTACAGCAATACTTGAATCGAAGGATCTGTCACGTTTTTCAACAGATGAGTTAATCGGTTCCCTGCCGACACATGAGACCAGACTACATCTCACAGATGAGTCAATCGCCAATGCCTTCAAAACTTAGTTCTCCTTCGGCAGAGGGAGAGGCAGAGGAAGAGGCATAGGTCACCAAGGATGAGGGAGTACTACAAGTGACCAACACTCAAATGGAGGTAAAAGACAACAGAGCCACCATCAAAATTTCCAAGGTCACAGACAACAACACCAGAATCAAAATTTTCAGCCTCAAAGAGGCAGAGGGAAAAGATCAAATGAAAAAGCAAGCATACAATGCTATTACTGCAAAAACTATGGGCACTATGAATCTGAATGCCGAAAGAAGTAGGTAGATCATCTCTCAGGCAGAGCACATGTGTCAAATCATACGGGAGAAACCTCAAAAGGTATGTTTCTCTCATGCCATAAGACTGAAGAACATCCTAAAGATCTCTGGTTGCTGGACAATGGATGCAACAATCACATGACAGGTAACAAAG